>JAJTUV010003166.1:0-259292 GCA_021653895.1 Mastomys natalensis
ACAGCCTTGGTCCCATTATATATCACCTGCTTCCTCACTGCAGAGGCAATGTGAACAGCCAATTCATATTGCTGCTGCCTTACCTTCTCTGCCATAGAAGACTGTATAATTCCTAGAACTGTAAACTCAAGTAAACCCTTCCTCTTTTAAGACATTCTTGCGTAAAATTTCTGTATTGAAAAACACCTAGGATATCAGTAAAGAATACTTTTGGGCTTGCTGGGAAGAACATTTCCAGAGAGGATTAACTAAGGAGGGAATGAAGACCTGAGCTCTATGTAGAAAACCCATCCAATAGGCTAGGAGTCTGTATAGAATAAAAGGGAAGCAGGAAGAAGCCTACTAACATGGGAGAACTTCTTTTTTCTTCCTGGCTGCCATGAGTTGAGCAGCCATGTTCCAGCAAACTCTTTCACCATGATGCTTTTGCCTTAGTACAGACCCAGAAATGATTAGATCCAGCCAACTAAGGACTCTGAAACTCCATCACCAAAATAAATCCTTCCTTTTACTGTTTTTCTCCGTTATTGACACATTAATGAACGTCTGACTTTAACATTATTATGTAAATTAAAATGCTTTTACCCTAAGAGAAAGGGTGTAAAGGGAATTCTTATGATTGCTTTATGTTGGACATTACCTAAACATGCCTTTATAGGTATATTAGTTACCTTTTTTATTGTTGAGATGAAATATCCTACTAAAGCAACTTAAGAAAGGAAGGGTTTGTTTTCATTCACAGTCCATCGTGGCAAAGAATGCATAGTAGCAGAAACAGAAAGCAGGCCGTCTCATGGCATGTATCCATAGCTGCAGGAGAGATTTAGTGCCGCTGCCCTGCTCACTGTCTCCTTTCTATTCAGTCCAGGACACTGGTCCTTATAGCTTGACCAGCAACTCTCACAAAGGTGGGTTATAAAAAAGAGGGGAGGGTAACCCCTACCACACCTGCACTATAGACGAAGGAGGTCTTCAGTTTTAGAAGTCATTTGGCATTAAGTTTTTCCCCCACTTTACAATGGTTGTGTCCTATTATAGGACTTACCAAAGCCACCAAAGCTTCATCTCAGTCTGAAGGTCTTTTCTGAATCAACCTCTTCCTCAGTTTTTAGATAAATAGCCTCATTTGGTCAGGTGAACTGGCATCAGACACTACTTAGCTTTATTTTTTATCTTTTTTTTTATTAGATATTTTTCTTTATTTACTTAACTTTTTAGTGGTCACTTTTGTCTTCCTTTTTTCCTCTTTACTGTCCAATACTTTTATGGGTTCAAGTTTTGGGACCTTAGGAAGGGTTCTTTAACTCATGCGTAATTTTCACCCGTCCATGTATCATGCCACCAGCAAGACAGTATGTCTAGCTCATCCTCTCTTATACAACAAATTTCCACTGAGTAGTCATCTGAGTTGTGTGTGTGTGTTTGTGTGTGTATGTGTGTATCAGCTACAAAACCTATGGGGTAACCTGTTGAAACTCATTCCTTACAATGTTACTCTCACAAACCACCAAATGTGCATGTACAGATCTAGATATGATGGCAGGTGCCTGTAATCCTAGCCCTGGGGAAACACACAAAAGAGGATCCTTGGAGCCCTCTGGCCAGCTAGTCTTGCTACATTGGTGAGCTCCAGTGTGGTCAGAAAAACCTGTCTTAAAAGTAAGGCATATGGGGCTGGACAGATGCTCAGCAAATAAGAGCACTTGCCGCTCTTCTTGAGAACCTAGATTTAATTTCCAGCACCTCTATGGAGGCTCACAAAACTCTGTTAATTCCAGTCCCAGGTGATCTGATGCCATCTTCTGACCATTCCAGGCACTGTATATACCCATGATCCACAGACATACATATACAAGCAAAACACCCATGCACACAAAATAAACATAAATAAATCTTAAGATAATACGGTGGAGGAAAGACATGCCAGCCACATACAGCGTATGAAAGACACCCAGAGATATGCCAGTCATCATGTGGCAGTATGTAGGCTGGTGACACCACAATGAGCAAGCGTGTGGAAGTGAGTTGGGAAAGAGTTGGAATGGTTTGTACACTATGAAGAGAGAAGAATTGGAAACGCAGGGTGGTGAGGAAGAGCCTGATGTTGAGTTGCCTATGCTGTTACCTGAGGCCGTGGCACACATGAACACAGGTCCTAGTCTGGATCGTAGCCCTAAAGCAGCAGGGTTCTGTATTGACGTCCATGTCCCATGTTACCATCAAAGTCCATGCGGATGTCCTGGTCTGGGCTGCTTCCTGGGACCCTTCTTGATTTCCTAAGGGTATGCAGAGTTGTCCCCTCCGCTCCCAGCTGTAGCACTTGGAAGAGCTGGCCCTGCCCTTACCTGGGCAGTGAGAAATAGCTAACCCAAAAGAGTGAGCTCAGAACTGGCCCCACCCCTTTGTTGGCCATGCAGTAACGTGGGCACAACCCACCCCTTGCCGGAGCAGCTAGGGAGAGCTGATCCCAAGGGTCTGAGAGTGGGAAGCTGGACCTATTCCCTATGGCTACAGCACTCAGGAGGCAGGCCCTGTACTTCGCCTGGGTAGCATAGTAGAGCTGGCTCTGGTCGCGGGGTGCTGATGAGTGGCTCGAGGTTGTGAGAGCGGGAGAGCTGGCCCTTCCCCTCTCCAGGGCAGTGCTAGAGAGCTGTCTGTGGGGTGGGGTGGGTGAGGGAGAACCAGGCCCATCTATCACAGGCAGGAGAGCTGGCCCTGGTAGTGCAAGTACAGGAGAGCTTGCAGGATAAACAATATAGCCAACCCCCCAGGCCCAGATCTAGGACTTTTGTTGCCTGGGTTCATCATCTACCCCGTCTATGAATTGTGGAGCACATGAAAGGGCCAGTCCTGCAGAACCAACGCTGCAGATCTCCATGATACAGGGCAACAATCATTGCACATGACTCATTGTAATGAACATTGCAAGTAAAGTACTTGGCAAAAGATTGTAACTGTGGGACACACTGTGATCTGTACAGCTTTCCACAGTGAGATTTTGTTTTTGGGAGGGGGATGTTGCAAGGTAGTGGGAGGATAATGAGGGGTGGGAGATGAATGGAATTGGACTGTATTGATGTGAAACTCACAAAGAACCAATAAAAAGTTAAAAGATAAGGTGGCGAGCAACGGAGGAATATACTCAATTTTAAACTCTGGTATCCATGCAAAATGTATATCTCCTAATCTTCATCTTCATCTCCTTTGATCCTTCCAAACTGCACAATTTGTCAGTGTGCCAGCTACACCTGTTCTTGTCAAGCACTGTGTACTCCAAACTGCAAAATCGGTTAAGCTGAAGGTTGCTTTAAAAATCTTACGATATTAAACCGTAATACCGTATTTTGCACATGTATATCTCCTAATCAGGAGTACATGTGAACACTACAAAAATTTTTAAAAATGTATATAGTAAAGGTTGTTGGAAAAAGTCACTTGATCTCCCAGTATAATACTGATTACAATACTTCTTATGGCGTTAATAAGTGCTCACCTTGGTTCATGGCACAATAGTATGACCTTGGAGTCGACCTGGTTAACCTACTTATTGCCCTTGACCAATTATATTAACCTTTTTTGTCTTTATGTGCAAAATGGAGTGAATTTTAAGAGGTAAATTAATACTTTTGTGGTATGAAGAAAAGCTTCCAACAAGAAGCCTCTTAAATTACTTTTGCATCTTCATCCCTTTAGATCCTTCCAAAAAGGCACAATTTGTCAGTGTGCCAGCTACACCTGTTCTGTCAAGCACTGTTACTCCAAACTGCAAAATCGGTTAAGCTGAAGGTTGCTTTAAACTCTTACGGTATTAAAGATAAAGTCAGGGTTATCAGATGTTGGGTTGTGTTGGCCTGTGTCTGCTCCACCACTGGGCACTGCTGTTAGGGGAGGTAGAACGCTGGCAGTTTGACTAGACTTTTCCCTGCCTCCGCTGGGGCTGAGGGTTTAGCAAGCCTGAGGCACTGCCCCCGGGTGGGAAAGTGCAGTCTGAGATGTGGGAAAGCTAGAGCAGGCTCCAGGGTTCACGAGCTTGTGATGAGGCTAGGGCCGTGGGGTTCTCAGGCTCTTGGAATCCAGACACTGCTGGGAGTTACAGAAGAGCTGAGAATGGAGTGGGGGCCCTTGGGCTGATGTAGCCTGGGGCCAGGGAGGGGAAAGGGAAGCTCCTGTAGTCCTGAGGTGATTGTTGTCCTTGGCTTGATGGGCTGCAGGCTTAGTGGTAGTCATGGCTGGGGAAAACAGAGAGGCCTTCTATGGGAGATTAGACTGCAGCTCTGTAAGTGAAGGCCTTCTCCATGGCTCCCCACAGCGGATCTCAATGAAAAGAGATGATTCACAGTTCTGACAGAAAGTGGGTGCATAAAACTATAGCCCACTTCTCAAGGTGGGCCTGAGATTAAATTACTTTTTTTGGAGGAAATGTCTGGGAAGGAATCTTATTGGCAATGCCCTCTGGGCCTCTTGATACCTTATTAGCCTAGAGATCTCTCTTGAGCCTGTGACCTGTGGTCATATCCCTTTTCCTAATGTCTGAGATGGTAGGGATGCCTCATCTACAGTGGAAGGGCTTGGAACATTGTCCTTATGTGACTGAAAGAAACCCCAAGTCTATGCAGGGGGTGGGGGGGCCAGGAGCTACATGACAGGGGCCTGGTGACTGGGGCCTGGTGCTGGGAGCAGGCGAAGCGCCTACTGTCCCTTCAGGGTCTCTGGGGCTGGGGTTTCTAGCCTTCAGCTCAACGGAAGACCAGGGCTTCCTCTCATGGTCCCCCTGCCCACAATCAGATTACAATTCCAAAGATTGAACCAAAAAACATAGCCAGGACTCAGTTTATCTATCTTTCTGTTGAACAGCCCAAGGAAGATACACGAGCCCAAATGGGCCGGAAGAGTCAATCTGAGAACTCCTTTCACCCTCTTACCTTGTCTCCTTTAGTAAAGTTTTTTCTGCTAAAATGACAGTGATAAATCTTCAAGTTTTGATTTGGTGCCCTTCGGGTCCTAAAAGAGCAATCCGTTTTCCCAGACTCCTTTGTCTATTTTCACTTTGGTCCTCCTTTACTCCCTGCAACTTGAAAGATTCTTTTTTTCCATCCGTGTCCATTCTTAAACCATAAATACCTTAAGGCAAGTCCTTTCGCTGCCCAGGAACTCCAACCTCACTCTTTGCAGGTGCTTGCCAAATAAATCATATTCTCTCTCTCTCTCTCTCTCCCTCTCTCTCCTTCTCTCTCAGCGCTACCCCCTGGGAAAACCCCCTCTTTGGGTAGATATCATGTCTTCTGTCCCTTCTTTTGAGGAAGAAATAGCCTTTCCCCAAATGAATGGGTAAAAACTTTTATTTTTGTGAACACCGTATTATTTCAAAAACAGAAATCCATAAAGAAAACCTTTATTCAAACTTTGCTATTTCTAAACCCCCATACCATGCTTCCCTGTTCCCTGCCGTTTGTAAGTTCTTTTCCATATCTTCCAACTTACGAAAAAATAGATTTTTGTAGCATAAATTTTTAACATATTACATACAGCAACATAACAACCAAGAATTTTAAGGGGTTTTTATTTTTACACAGAACAACAATGGGGCCTTTCATATGTTTGTTTTCCCTTCTAATCCATTGGCTATTCCCCCATGCATTCCCAAGACCCTCCCTTTTCCCCTTTTCTTTTTGTATTTAATGGCTCCGTTTTCTGAGTCTTCAGGAGCGTTCCTCCGGTTGGAATGTTTTACTTTAGGAAATTGCTCCAAAATACCTAACCTTAACTCTTACAGACAATAGATTTTTGTGGGGGAGGTTGGGAATCTGCCAAAAAACCTACATACAAAAGAACCTCCACCCCCAGCAAAGAAAAAATAAACCAAACAGATGTCAAGGCAGTGAGTTAGGAAACCCCCCCAGTAGAGGGAGATAACCCCAACCCAAAGGGGTTCAAAAAACTGCGGCAAGGGTCTGGCCTCAAAACCGGAGGTAACTGTAACCTCAACAATAACAACAACCCAAGTCACTTTCTGATGCTACAGGTGTCCCAGGGGGCCCAACAGCTTTCATATTCTCCAGGTTAAAATCTTTGGGAGATAGTCAGAACCTTCCTTGTGTCTCAGCTGGTCCAATCAGTCCTTTTCCTTTTCCTTTTTCCTGAGGGGTAAAAAAAATATATAGTTACTCTCAAAAACCTTTAAGCATAAAGGGAGAGAACAGACGATCCCCCTCCTACCCTTTTTACCCCCACCACCCCCCACCTTCTTCCACCCCCCCCCTTCACTGAGAAAAATTTTTTTCCACTTTTTTTTGAATACACCAGAGCCCTTTAAACCACATTCTTCCATTTAGCATGAGCCGATTAGAAAGAGAAAACCCCAGCTCACTATTTTTGGGCCCCCTGGACTGGGAAACCCCCGGGCACCTCATACTGACTCACCTTTAGCATTGGGGTTGCTTCCTGTTAAGATCTGTCTCTGGTTCGCCCCCGAGGGGAGGGAAGATTTTTTTAAGAGGCTGTATAAAAGAAAAAAACCTTGCTTAACCGGGCTGGCACCCTGTAGTTTCCCCGAACCCTTCATATGGGGGCAAACTCTGCATGTTAATTTAGTCAACAAAACCTGAGGTTAATTTACCCATCTCATTTTTAATATTTAATTTCTTGTGTATTACTCCTCAAATTTGAGTTCCATCCTTCACTCCCCGGGGAAAAACCCCCCCCGGTTTTTGCTATTTTTCAAAAAGAATTTCTGCAGAACATAACGCCATCCAGTTTAATTCCGGGGGGCCCTTGGGGTTAAAAGATCACCACTGTTTGCTACCACTTTTCAAAACCCCTGTCAATTCCAAAAAATTAGGAAGTGGAGGCAGGAGGTTTTTTGGGCAGCAAAAATGAGTTTGAAGTCAATCTGGGGGCCTATGAGCCCTTTTTTTAAAAAAAAAAATAAAAAAAAAACAAGATATAAAAGAAAAGTTACTGAAGGAAAATTTGTAGTTGTTCAGAAAAGAACTAATTTTTTAAATTAGGAGAAAGGGGCCAGGGGAAAAAACGGAATGTTATGTAATCAACTGCAAAAAATAAAAAAGGAGCTGAGTTCTCTGAAGCCATTGATAACTCCTTTTGGTTTTTTGTATTTTTCAGCCCCGGAGTCCCTACTAGTATCATTCTAAAACGTCGGGAAGCAGCCGATTCTGTTCCCTACCTTAACCGGGACCAGGAATGGGCTGTACCTCCAGTAAGGCTATGACCCCGGCTCGACCCTGGACCCAACTTCCAGTGATCTACTGACTCCACCCACTACCCCACTAGACAACTGATTCTGTTTAGATCTTCCAGCCTGAAAAGTTTTGGCTCAGGATGGGTTGAATAACCACTATAGCTCTATCTTTTTAAAGCCTAGTATGTGGAAAGGTGGGGTATTTTATATTTAGCTGTGTCAGGAGGGGAAACACACACAAATACACACACACATGCACACACATACACACACTCTCTTTGAAGCAATTCAGGGGTATCAAATGCAAACAATCTGGAATACAAAAGAAATCATCAAACTTGCCCCATCCCATTCCTCCCCTCCCATTCCCATGAACCCCGCCTCCCACTTTCCTTTTCCCACCTCTGAAAATTGACTTTCCGTTTGGGAGATTCTGTTCTGTATCAAATTTTAAAAAAAACTCACTGAGGGTTTGGCAGCCAGCCTTGCCTCCCACAGCGGAAGCAAGCACCCTTCCTTGAAAAATTCACAGATTTACACCAAGGACAATCCCAATTCCCAGGCCTGCAAAGTGATGTTTTTCTCTGCCACTCGGACTCACTATCTTTTGGGGGATCTTGGAGGTAACACTGTTGGGCCCTCAGATTCGAACATATTCATATCTGTGCCATGAAGTAGGAGGCATCTGAGGTTCTGTGAGTGTGCTTGGTGGTGGGGATGGAGTGGGTGAGACTGGGAAGGGGCTTTCGAATGAATATGTAAATGAACAGGGAGTTGGGTTGTTACAGGTTTTGGGGAGGCTGCGGCCCTGAGACTCCATTGCTTGGAGGGAGATTTGCCTTTCCACGCCTCCTGCCCCCCAAGCCCAGGGGATAAGTTTTCCATTCCCACAGCTCCCAAGATTCTCCAGGATGCTTCCTTGCGTGCCACTGTGGATGCCCTAGGGCCAGCCATGGCTATAGCCCCTTCCATCTCATTTTCTGGTTTACACTCTGTTGTATGACTAGCTGTCACCGCTTCTTTCTCTCTTGCAATTTGTATCTCTGGCCCTGTCTTGCCCCTCCCGGCCGCAGCTGTGGCAGCTGCAGCTGTGGCAGCTGCAGCCGCGGCAGCAGCAACAGCAGCAGGAGGAACAGCAGCAGCAGGGGCACTAGTCATGATTGGCATCTGTGCAACTGGAACAGCCCTCAGCTCCTGGGGAGAAAATGAGCAGAGTTAAACACATTCCTGGAATGGGGTAGGGGTGTAGGGGTGTAGGGGGGTAAAGGGGTGGGGCTAAGACTGGGTTTAGGATGGTAAGCTTACTGCGTGTATAGCTTCAGTCTCAACAGGTCTCTCTCCCTCTGAACCTCTGCGAGTTTGGTGGGGCCAACTGAAGGTGGTAGGCCGCCTCCTGCGTTCCATCTCTTGCTGGTCCGTGAGCTTCTTCAGGTCTGATGCCAAGGCATGTGCCGCTGACCAGTGCAGCTCGCGAAGTCATGGAGCCACTGCACCCTGTGCGCCTGCAACTGGCCTTGTCTGAAAGCGAAGCGAACACCCAAGGCCAGGCTGCTCCAGCACAGGCTTCCTGAACCTCCCGAGGTACCTCGCTATTGTCCAGGAGGACTTTGAGCTTTTCTTCTACCTCCTCCCAGGACTGGACAGGGTTTTCAAGGTAGAACTCGGGGCCTTTTTTCGTGCTTGGCCATTTTTCTCGTTGACGAACGTTAAACACCTTGGGGTGCTGGAACCCACTGGTGGAGTCATCGGGATTCATGATGGCCGAGTGCCTTAGGGGGTCTGCTGGCCCTGTAAAGAAACAGAACCTGTTGTGGATCAAATCCCGAAAGAGGATTTGAGCCCTCCATCAGTTCCTTAGCTCGCCCTTCCCCTGTGACCTTTGATCCCTGAATCTTCGGAAGCTTTCCAGCTCCCCAGGACCACGCCCCCCCCCCCCAGCCCCCAAATCAAACCAGGGCCTCACCTCTCTGCGAGCTTGTGCCCAGAAAAGGTCCAAGCGGAACATACCTGTTAGAAGACCAGTCCGCCAACCAAGGGCGACAGAGACAGACTACCAGTTGCTTCTCACCGTGGACAGCACTAGGGGACAATGCCGGAGAAAAGATGTTCGAAGGCCAAGTCTCGTTGAAACGCTCGCGAGTTTTGCTCTTGGACTGTTCCAACTTTCAAGACTGGCAGGGGGGGGTGAGAGGATGTGAGGTTAGGGACTGGCATCTAATTACCGGAAGAAACAAGAAACAACTTTTGTTGGTAGGATTGAAACCCACTGAAGACAGAAAGAAACAGGAGTGAAACAGAACAAAAAAACTCTTAAAAATCTAACAATCTAAGCAAGTTCGAAAGTCAAACCCCCCAAGTATAATGGTTTGTCCCATGCCCATAACTCCATTTGTATAGACGGAATGTTCCAGAACTCAAACGCCAACAATACAGGGTTTTCTGGTACTATCCTGGTAACACCATCTGCCGTAGTCCACCTCAATAATCGGTGGCCATTTCTTTACCCCGAACAAAGCACCTCCAACTTCCACATCCCCACCACAGTCTCAAGCACCATCTCCATGTGGCAGTTTGTAATCCGGTCCTACCCCGGCTTCAGAAATACTTGTATGTCTGTTAAATGGCTCCGCAGTTTACGGACACTGACTGTTCCTCGCAGAGGTCCCGATTTCAATTCCTAATACTCCTCTGGTGGTTTACAACCATCGAACTATATAACCGTATGGGATCCCTGTCCTCTTCTGGTATACAGATGTACATGCAGACAGAATACCCATAAACAAGATCGATCAGAGAAATGAGGGAGTATAAATGCCATACATTTGTTATTTTGGGAGGTGGGTTTCAAAGAGGTGTTTACGGGGAAAATGAATTAAACGTTTTCTCTCTGGTTTCATTGTTATAAAAAAAGTAGATACGTATGGTATGTATTATTTAAAAAACCCCTAACATTAGCCAGGCAGTTGTGCACACTTTAATCCTAGCACTCCAGAGCAGAGGCCCGGTGGGTCTCTGAGTTTGAGGCCAGCCTGGCCTACAGAAGGATTTCTAGCACAGCTGGCTCTACGTGGAGGAAGCTTGTCTTTTGTTTGTTTGTTTGTTTTCTTTTCTGTTGTATTTAAGAAGCATAGACTGGGTATTTCACAGTGAATATGTTTACTCATCTGACATCTCTGGAATCTGTAAAGCCAAAGAACAAGCCTCTATTATCTGATGAGATTTTTTTTAAATTCACTTTACCTCCTGATCACTGCCTCCTCTCCAGATCATCCCCTCCACAATTAACCCCCCTCCCCTTCTCCTCTGGAGAGTGGAGCCCCTGGGTAACCCGCCCCCACACATCAAGTCTCTGTGAGGCTAGACAAGGCAGCCCTGTTAGAGGAACATATCCCACAGGCAGGCAACAGCTTTTGAGATAGCCAGCCCTGCTCCAGTTGTTCCCGGACCACATGAAGACCATCTGTTACACTGAAGTGGGGGTTAGTCCAGCCCATTGGTCTTCCTGTGCAGTGAGTCTTTACAACATAAAGAAAAAATCTGGAATATCGTTTGACATTTTAACAGTAATTTTCTTTGAGCAATAGGAATATCAGGTGGTGTGGGGTGTGTGTGTGTGTGTGTGTGTGTGTGTGTATGAGGGGGGGGGAGAGAGAGAGAGAGAGAGAGAGAGAAGAGAGAGAGAGAGAGAGAGATCTTACTATGAAGCCCTGGCTGGCCTAAAATTCTCTATATAGACCAAAATTCTCTATAAGACAGGATTTGGGCCTCAAATTCAGAGATCATTGTGCCTCTGCTTCTGAAGTGCTAGGTTAAATGTGTGTACTACCAACCCTGGCTAGAGCATTTGTTAGAAGAGATTTTTGTTGTTATAAAAACGTTTAGAGGCTGGAGATGTGGATCAGTGGCAACAGCAGTTGCCACACAGATGGAGGACCAGAGTTTTGAATCTGCAAAACCTACAAAATCCAGATATGGTGGGTGGCATCTGTGATCCCAGTACTCCTGAGGGTAGAAGGAAGGCAGAGACAGGTGACTCAGAAGTCTGACTTTGTCAACAGCAAAACAAGATGTACATGAGGAGGGTTATTGGAGTACCCTAACCTACAGACACACAGCCATGGCAAGCCCATGCCCACAGGCGCACACGCAGAAATTATTTTAAGTTGATGAACAAATGTATTATATTTCTCCAAATAGAAGAAACGATAATTTTCCTGATATCAGATTAATCATAAATATTCTTTTTAAAAATTATTATCAACATATATTCATTATGTCAAAGGATGGGATGTTTATTATGACATTTTCATGTGTATATTTTGTACTTGCTCATAGCCATACCCCCATTATCCTCTCTTGTCCTTCTTACTGGTCCACTTTATCTCCTCAGATAGTATAGTACCCCTTCTACTTTGTCATATCATATAAATATATATATAATTTTATATATATTTCACATATATAGACACACACACATACACACACACACACACACACACACACATATATATAAATAAAATTTTACATAAGACAAAACTTTAACATTGGTCTTTCTTGTTTTTTTTTTTTTTTTTTTTTTTGTTTGTTTGTTTTTTGTTTTTTCGAGACAGGGTTTCTCTGTGTAGCCCGGGCTGTCCTGAACTCACTCTGTAGACCAGGCTGGCCTCGAACTCAGAAATCCGCCTGCCTCTGCCTCCCAAGTACTGGGATTAAAGGCGTGCGTCACCACTGCCCAGCAACATTGGTCTTTCTAATTATGGCTTATTTCCTCAACAACATGGCCTCCAGTTTTATCCATTTTCTTAAAATTAACAAGATCCTTTTCCCATTTTTAATGAAGTTTTGTGTATGGTATATGTGTATACATGTATGTATGTAAGAATCCTTGCCTGTGTAGTCATATTTGGAAGCCAGACACTGATATTGAGATACCTTTTGCAATCATTTCTCTACCTTATTTTTAATTACATTTATTTATTTATCTATCTATTTATTTATTTATTTATTTATTTATTTATTTATTCATACACATGAGTTACAGTACATGTGTATGGACATGAGGACAACTTGCAGGAGTGGGTTTCTTCTACCATGTGGATCCTAGGTATCAAACTCAGGTCAGACTTGAAAGCAAATGCCTTTTACCCACAGTTCTGTTTTCCCATCCCTACCTTTGTTTTTTTTGTTTTTGTTGTTGTTGTTGTTTTGTTTTTGATGTAATCTCTTATTGAACCTAGAACTGAGGTTTGGTATATATTGGCTGGTCAGAGAGCTCCTGGGTTTTGTCTCTTTCGAGCCCTCAACACTGGGATTATGGAGGCATGGTGCCACCTTTGGCTTCTTCCATGGGTGCTAGGGATTAACATTCAAGTCCTAATGCTTCTATATGCAAGTACTTAATCCACTGAGCCATCTCCTCAGCCCACAGTTTATTTTTTAATGGATGAATAAAACTTTCTTTCTTTCTTTTCTTTCTTTCTTTTCTTTCTTTTTCTTTCTTTCTTTCTTTCTTTCTTTCTTTTCTGCCTTTTTTGTTGGTGGACATCTAGGCTAACTCCAAGACTTAGCTATAGTAAACAATGCCTTAATAAATATGAATGTGCAGGTTGTATACTAACTTCAGTTATCAGACATAATAGAAGATATTTCTCTTTTTAGTGTTTTAAGGAACCTCTATATACTTCTATAGTTGCTTGCACTAAGGTTGCAAGTGTTTGTTATTGTCTCCACATTCTCTAGTATCTCAGTGTAGCTTTGATTCTCATGTTGCTGATGGCTAAGGGTGTTGAAAGTTTTTTCTCATATCTATTTGTAAGTTTTACTTTAAGAACTTATTTGTTGACCAGATGCCATTTTTGATGTTTGACAGTCTGAGATTTTTATATATTATATATAGTAACTATAGTCAGACATATAAATGTTCAATCTTTTGTTGCTTCTCTTTACTGTGTTGTCTCATTTTCTCTGTATATGCTTTCTCATTTCTTGCAATGCTATTTTCTGTCCATTCTCTTGTATTCAGGACTATTGGAATGCTCTTCAGACAGTCCTTGTGGATGTATATAACTTGAAGTATTTCTCCTGTTTTCTTTTAGAAGGTTCAAGGTTTTGAAGTCTTTTTTTTTCCCCATTTGCTAATGGTATTTATTGCTTTTCCTTGAGAGCCTTGTGAATTTACCAAAAAAGAAAAAGTAGACCAAAGTTTACAGACACTTAGTTTGTCCTAAGACATCAAGAGGTGAGGCCCTGTGCTGCCTGGTCACTAGCAGTGCTGTACACTGTTTTCCAGCTGCTCCCCTAACACACTCCCTGAGGTAAATCTGTCAAATCACTGAATGGTACAGAGGTTTGGTTTTTGTCTTTGGTTGGGGGTGCTTTCTTGCTTTCTTGCTATAAATCTGAAGATTTCAGTTCGTTTCTGAAAAATAAATTGGTCAATAAATTCATTTTTTTCCTGCTTCTACTTTACACAAAGCTTCATATTCAACCAGATACCTTTGTAGCTGCTACCTGTTTCCTGCAGTTGCTGCTGTTGGGCTTCTCTCTGTTTCAATATGGATGTCAGCAAATTCCGAGCACCAATGGCCTTCATCTTCTCATTTTCTGCTTCTTTTTGGCAAGCTGATCAACAAGCTCAATTAGGCCACTAACAATTTTCTGAAACCAGCCAATTTTGTCCACCAAATCCTTGCACTCTTCCTTGGGTCTAACACCCAAAGCTTGTTCAAGTCATCAAAATGCAGCCTGTCCTTGGCCATAGGTGTTTCCCTTCCAGACTCCCTAGAGAAGTTCTGCTTTGAAGAGGTGATAGGGGCAATCAGAAGGTCTGTCATAGGAGGAAGGATCAGGAAAGAATAAAGTCCAGTTCCTTGTCACAGGCATCGTTCATTCAACATACATTTCTTTAGTGCCTACTACATGCCGACACTGCTAGATGCCGGGGTGTAAAGATGAATGCAACATGGTGCCTGCCCTGGAGCAGCACTATTTGCTGCCAAGCCGTCTCCGCGGAGCGCTGCAGCCCAGACGACTGTGGGTAGAAACTTCTCTCCCGTAACTGCAACTGGCCGCTGCCACAGATCCAAGACCTATAAACTACATGTCACTCCCAAGACCAGAAGCACTAGCATCCGCCCACCCCGCAGTGCTTGCTGGGAAATCGGTTTTGAAGTCTTAAATTCAGGTCTCAATCCAGTTTTTGTTTGTTTGTTTGTTTGTTTTTTGTTTTTCGAGGCAGGGTTTCTCTGTGTAGCCCTGGCTGTCCTGGAACTCACTCTTATGACCAGGCTGGCCTCGAACTCAGAAATCCGCCTGCCTCTGCCTCCCAAGTGCTGGGATTAAAGGCGTGCTCCACCACCGTCCGGCTCTCAATCCAGTTTTGAATCCATTTTCATGCAGGATAAGAGATAACCGATTTTTGTTTTCACTTTGCGACATGTAGACATCCAGATTTTCCAGTATCACTTGTTGAAGAAGGCTGTCTTTTCTTCATTATATGTTTTGGAGATACTTGAAAACCAGGTGGCTATGGGCATTTAAATCGTGTCTTATTTTATTTATTCCATTGGTCTATATGCTTGTTTTTGTGCTAGCAACATTCTGGTTTTGATAGAATGGCCCGGCAGTATCATCGGAAATCTGGTACTAAGTTTCCTCTGGCTTTGCTATTTCTGCTCAGAATTGTTTTGTCGATCTGGAATCTTTTGTGCTGCCATAATAAACCTTACCATTGTGTTTTCTGTTTCTCTGAGAAAGACAACTGGAATTTTAATGGGGCTTACATTGACTTTGTAGATCACTTTTGGTAATTAAACATTTTTATAGTATTAATTCTGCAAGGCATTGTTCATTTCTTCTAATATCTCCTTCAATTTCTTCAGCTTTTTTTAACCATTTAAAAAACACCTTGGTTACCTTTGTTCCTAGCTAGACACTTTTCGTCCTTTTTGGATGTTGTGAATTGAATTGTTTTCTTGATTTCTTTCTCAGTATGTTCATTATTATCCAGAAACTAATTTTCGTATTTGCTTTTTTTATATAATTTTATTTGACTGTAATTGATTACCAGGTCCAATATATATATATTAACTTTTTATTAGATCTTTGTGAATTTCACATCACACATCCCAATCCCACTCATCTTCCCCTCCCCTCTTACCCTCACTCCACACTTGCAACTCACTGCTCCCCAATAGAAAAAAAAATCTCATTGTAGAAACTGTAGTGTGTCACTGTGTGTCCCACAATACATCCTTTTGTCTACACTTCTTTGCTTGCAAATGTTCATTGCAGTGACTCCTTGGTCTGGTACAAGGCCTCTGGCTTGTGCTACTCTGTCAATATTGGAATCTCAGTGGGTCTTTTGGGTATCCTGTTGTTGCCCTGTGTTATAGAGATCTTATAGTTTTGGATCTATAAGACCAGCCCCTTCATGCACTCCAGCAGTTCATCAATGGGGTAGATGTTGGGATAGGCCAATTCAAAGCCATGGGTCTGGGCCTGAGAGGAATTTGAGCTGGTCAACCTATCGGCTCTCCCACTGTCACACCACTGGGGACAGTTTACTGGCATTCCGCACAACCAGGGCCAGCTCTACCCTGCTGCCCAGATGAAGTGCAAGGCCCACTCTCCTGAGTGCAACAGTTGGTGAGGCACAGGGTCACTCTCCTGTGCTCATGACCCCCGGGCTAGCTTTGTCACCTGCCATAGGTGACAAGGAATAAGGGCTGGGGGGGGGGGTCATCTCTCCCTTGCCCATGTCACTAGTCACTACAAAGCAGACAAGTTGTGGGGCCAGCTTTCTTGTGCTCATGCCCTTGGGACCCAGCCAACCTGTGACTCCACTACCAGGGTTAGCTCTACTATGGTACCCAGGTGAGCTGCAGGACCCACTGTCCTGAGTGCTGCAGCTGGTGAGGGGCAAGGGCAGCTCTCCTGTTCTTATGACCCCAGGGCCACGTCTCTCTTACCTGCTACAAGTGGTGAGGGGAAAGGAGGTTATCTCTCCTAAATCCAATGCCACCTCACAGGAGATCAGTGGCAGGGCCAGCTCTCCCATGCTCTTTTACTTGGGGACCAGTTCACCTACAACTCTCTCAAACTGCAGGACATACTTATCTCAGTACTGCAGTCAGTTAGGGATAGGGTCAGCTTTCTTGCTTTCATGCCCCCAGGGACAGCCCTTCTTGTATGTCTAGATGAGGGGTAGGGCCAGTTCTGCACATCCCTCAGACATCAACATGTCCCTGGGTGGCAGCCCAGACCAGAAACATATGGTACCAGCCCGTTCTGCTGCTCCAGTCCACAAGTCAGGGTCTAGCAAGAGAGAGTGGCGATGGAGAGGCGAGAGACGTGAAAAATGGAGACAAGACAGAGTCTGATCAAGTCTCTTTTATTGAAAGGAAATCCTGGGTATTTATACCCTTTACCACGTGACTTGCCCATGTGGGCAAGCTCAGCTGAAGGCACTACGTCATGCGCCTAGCAGCGTGGAGACCACATGCACCTAGCTGCTGGTGGCACTAAACAGCAAAACAAGATATTTATCAGAGTGTGCTCAGCTGTTGTAGGCTGTTGAAAACAAGTCTCTTGTCAAGGTATATGGCTCGAGATGGCTGTAAAGATGATAGCGGCTAAGAGTCGGCTCCCAGCACCCAGGTAGCATCACCAACTACTCACACCAGGCTATCCCTCACTACCGTCGAGTCTCCAGTTCTGCCTCTCTTCATTGTGCCCACATCCTTCTGCTTCTCTTTCTCTTCCATCTCTCCACCACTTACTTGTTCCTCTTAGTGGCACCCATGGTCTCTGAATGTCTGGGGTCATCTCAGAAGTGGTCTTGGGAGTGCTATGCACATTATGGCACTGGGTCATCTCAGGCAGGGTCTGCTTGCCCATGTCTGTGCAGTGCCTGACTGGTCAGATTAGGCTAACTCCCTGTCCAGGCCCCCTGGTGCTGGTCTGGCTGTCATCTCAGGCTTGCTTTTCTCAGGGAATGTTAGGCTACTAATCATTCAGATGCTCACAGGTCAGAATACTGAGCACAGACATAGCCTCTCTCCTCTCTGTCACCTACACCAGTAGGTGCACATGTGACACAGCATCCACACCTGCAATGTCTCTAGGCGCAGGCAGATCCAATAATTTTTAATAACCATGAATACAAACGTTATTTTTTTTATTGCTGTAACAAAAGCAACTTAAGAGCAGAATGGTGTACTTTGGGTTATGATTCAAATGTACAGTAAAATAAATACATTATGGTGACCAGAGAGTGAGACAGCCAGCAAGAAAACAAATAGATGAATGTTGATGTTTAGCTCACTTTCCCCTGAGGATCCCAGTACAAGGAATAATGGCACACACAATAGGGTGTATCTTCCTACCTCTATTAACCCAACCTAGAAATACCTTCAGAGACACATGCAGAAATTTGTCTCCTATGTAATTGTGGGTCCTGTCAAGTTCACAATATTATCTATCCCAATAGACTTTTAGGTATGGATCATATTACTTGGAAATAAGAATAATTTGACTTCTTCCTTTTTTATTTGTATCCCCTTTCTTTCTTTTGTCTAAATTCTCTGGATAAAAATTCAAGCAGTAAATGTATAACAGTGGAGAAAATAGACACCATTGTCTCTTGGTTTTGAAGGAAACGATTTCCTATTTTTCCTTTCTTAGCCTAACATTTTAGTATGTTGGGATATTTTCCCTTTATTCCTAATTTCTCAGGGCTTTTATCAAGTTTGCCAAAAGAGCCTTTTAAATAATATGTTAAAATAATCATATGATTTCTGTTTGTATAGTAGCTGGACCTTACAGTGGGGATAACAGTCTTTCTAATTACTTTATTTAAGTACTCATAATTACAAACTCCCCTCTTACAGCTTCTTCTATTGTATTCTAAAAATTCTAATTGTATTTTCAGTGATCATTCCAGAATATTGCTTAGTATGCATAGATTTATATATTTTCTATGTTTCTCTTGCTATTGAGTTGAAGTTTGATTCCATTATGATCCAATAAATGAAAGAAATAATTTTTGTATTTCCTTTGTGGCCTAGATTGTATTCTTTTTAGAGAATGTCCCATTTGCTGCTGAGAAGCATGTTGGTAGAGTGTCTTACATATATCTTGGTTAAGTCTCTTTCATCTGTGGTGCAGTGTAACTCTGGGGTTTACCTGTGAATTTCTTTTTGTCTTGAGAGGTCTGTCTGTTAATGATAAAGAGTATTGGTCTATCTATTAATGATAATGGGTATTGAAATCACCCATTATTATTGTACCTGGAAAGTTTTTTCCTTCTATGAAGTAGTGTTTTATAAAATTGAATGTACCTGTCATTATAATATTTAATGATCATATTTGTCTTGTCTCAGTTTTGCTTAAAGATTACTTTGTTAGAACTATAGTTACCTGTAGGCAGCCATGTTTAAGATAGCACCTGGGACAGTTGCAAAGTCGTATGACTAGCACCCGACAATGTAGGCAGCTGGCTTCCAGCGTGGACAGCTCAGCTAAACTGGTAAACAAGTCCTTTGTGCATGTGTCAGCCTCCTGCCCCTCCCCAGCGAGCGGGCTTATGCTAATGAGGTATTGGCAGCTTAACCTATCCTGAGAGAACATGTCACCCAGCCCGCCTTGGGCAGTTATATAAGCAGCTCATTTCTGCTGCTTGGGGTCCAGGTCCCCGTCC
This sequence comes from Mastomys natalensis, assembly GCA_021653895.1. Classification (NCBI taxonomy): domain Eukaryota; kingdom Metazoa; phylum Chordata; class Mammalia; order Rodentia; family Muridae; genus Mastomys; species Mastomys natalensis. Next base: position 18,897 of record JAJTUV010003166.1, read on the forward strand.
CGTTCCTGTCCCCCATCCATAAGTCAAGAGTCGTTCCTGCAATAAAGCTGACTGAGAAGGATCCGACCCTGTCGTGTCTTAATTGCTGGCCAAGGCGGACGCGACAGTTACCCTTGCTGCTTTTTAGCTTCAACTTGCTACATTTATACACACTTTTCCATTGTTTTGCTTTAACCTTTCTTTACTATTGAGCTGTGTTTCTTATAGACAATAAACACCTGGATCTTGATTTTTAAATGTATTCAAATAGTTTGTGATTTTTGTCTGAAGAATTAAGGCATTTAGTGTTATCATTGAGAGACATGTGCTGATTCCTTCTTTTATATTACTTGCTTTTGTTTAATTAAATTTTAAGTTACATTTTAATTTATAAATTTCACATGTCTGGGTGTTTTACTTACATGTATGTCTTGTGCAGTATGTACCTGCCATGCTGGCAGAGGCCAGAGAAAGAGCTTATATCCTCCAAAACTGGTATTACAGCTGGTTGGTTGCCACCGTGTGGGTGCTGGGAATCAAACATGGGTCCTCTGGAACAGCAGGGTGCTCTTAAACTCTGTCATCTTTCCAGCCCCAGTCCTTGATACTCTTTCTTCAATTGTTGCTGTGGTTTACTGGTGATGTTATTCACACTGGGTTTGATTTTGGGGTGGGGGTGGGGTGGTGCATACTGAGTATTTCATTTCCAGTAGGCTTTTCTTTTTCTAACTTTCAATTTCCTTGATGAATTTCCTGGCCAGTTCATGAACTGATTTTCCTTACTTCATTTATCCATTTGCTTGAACCATTTTATAATTCATTGATCATGTTTTATGATGAGGCTTCTAAATGCTTTGCTGACATTCCAACCTTTTCAGTATGTTTAGATTTAGTAGTTGAGAAGTTGTAATCATTGAAGGAATCATGTTGCCTTGTTTGTTTCAGGGTATTTGTGTTTCTGAGTTGGGATTTGCACAGGTGTTAGCACTGGTATTTCTTCTGGTTTTATTCAGGGATCTTCTTAATGAGCATGGTTTTCTTGAAGGCTCCATTCCCAGGACCAGTTGCAGAGGAGAAAACAAATGAATCTAAGTGCAACAATACTAAACCAATCCAGATATAGAAGTACAATTAAAATTAATGAAAACCAACTGCTATACCACTATATACAAAGAAATGGTAAAGAAAAAAAAATGTAGTTGTAAGTGTCTTAGTTATGGTAGTGTTGCTGTAAAGAGACAGCATGACCAAGGCAACTCTTAACAAAATAAGAAGGCAGTTAACGAGGGACTTGCTTACCATTTCAGAGGATTAGTCCATTTTCATCATATCAGGAAGCAGCCAGGCATGCCCCTGGGAGAATAGCTGAGAACTTTACATCCTGGTCCACAGGTAGCAGGCAAAGAGAAAGACTGGGCCTGGTGTGGACTTTTCAAACCTCAAAGTCCACTCCTAGTGACACACCTCCTCCAACAAGGACACACTCCTCATCCTTCTCAGAACTAAGCTTGTGAAAATATGAGCCAATAGGAGGCATTTTCACTCAAACCACCTTAGTAAGTTATAAAGCTAGAAATTAAATAAGGTAAAAGTAATAATGATGATAAGTGAATTAAATAAGAGAGCCAGAAAGGGAGGAATGAAGAAAGGTTAAATAAAAGAAAGGAAATAGAAAAACAAGAATGTGAGGCAAAGGAAGGGAGAAAATATATAAATAAAATTTGATAAAGGACGGCCAGCGGTGGCGCACCGCAGCAGTCGCGCACCGCAGCAGTCGCAGCGCTCTGGAGTCGGAGGCGGCCCTCTCTCCCTAGTTTGAATCCCCGTCCTTGTCTGTCAATCAATTGTGGGGAAAAAAAATTGATGAAGGGAATAACAAGAGTAAAAATAAAAACCTTAAGCCAAGTGTCTTAGGGTTGCTGCCATGAAACACTATGACCTAAGGCAATTTGCTGAGGGAAAGGTTTCAGGAACTCACACAGGCAGGAGCTGATACAGAGGCCATGGAGGAGTGCTGCTTATTGGCTTGCTTCCTCTGGCGTGCTCATTTTGCCTTCTTATAGAACCCAGGATGATCAGCCCAGGGATGGCACCACCCACAATGGGCAGGGCCCTCAGCGGGGGCCTCCCCATCAATCACTAATTGAGGAAATGCCTTATAGCTGGATCTTATGGAGACATTTTCTCAGTTGAGGTCCTCTCTTTCTGGCATAAAACTACCTAGCACAAATACCATGGACCTTAATGTCAGTTACATTTGGATTTAGAATTGTGTCTTGTTTTGCTATGTATTTAGCCTAATGGTGTGAGCCTTCCATTTCCTTTTCTGCTGACGGAAAAATAATAAGCTAGACCTCTGAGCTATTGTGCAGACTAAAGGAAATCACACATTCAGAGCATTTACCACAATTAGCACAAGGTAATTATTCAATAAATGTGTGTTATTTTCATGGATATTTCCAGTTGAAATAAAAATTCTCTTGTGAACTATGTTACATAGGGACATTTTAAAAGACTGTCACTGTTATTTTTCCTTCATGTGATTCTGTGAGTGCATTCTTGATCACAGAAATAGCATCTATATTGAATTTTATATTAAAAATCATTGCATAATGATAACTAACAATTGCAATTTAATTGAGCCTTCTGTAACTTGCAGTCTGTATCTTTTAAACTTTCGCAGAGAGATTGCAAAGCTTGGCTTCTGATTTGGTTTTCACTAAATTCAAGCTCAGTGAGCCACTAATTGGTTCCAAGAATGGCAGCTAACACCCCACAGGAAGCAGAAGAGCTAAGGCACCTGTACACGCTTTAGAGAGAAGAATGACCTCATTGCCTTGTTTATGTGCCTCAAAACAAATTGGACAAGAATGATATGAATAAAAAATAACAAATTACCCTACAGTCCTTTCCATCAATGTTTGCAATATACAGCTTGCTATTTTAATCTTCCACACAGCAGCTTCTTTCCAGAATTTTCCAGGGTACTTTTTCTCAAATTGCTAGTCTCAGATACTGGTTGGTTTCAAATACTGAGAAGAGATCTCTTGACACAAGACAATGAAGGAGGTGGCAAACTAATTTGTCTGTGAAGAAAATGACATTTCAGGAAACAGAATTGTTCTGGTAAAAGGTAATTCCTTATTCCTTATTGATGAGATTAATTCTTTTAATTTGTTTAATAAGTTACTCGGTGCTTACTACTATGATAGATGCTCAAAAATAAGAGATACTTAAAGATATAAACTACACACTCAAAAATGCATTTGACAGGAAAATATTATAGAAAAATCATAGATGATAATCCAGTGAGAAAAATAGAGAATGTGTTGTAGGAACACAGAAAGTGTACACAATTTATCTTAATGTGAAATAAGATATGGAGGATCAAGAAATATGAGGAAGAAATATTTGAGCACTTGTGTGAGGAGAAACAAAGTTGAATACGAGATATGCAGATAAAGAAAGGATAGCAGAAAGAGGAGGGACTGTGGGTACTCACAGGAAGCAGCCTGTGCAAAAGCCAGGGAACAAGAGAAGAAGGGAGGTGGATGTTTATAGAGCTGCTGAGACAGGTAAAGGTGCTTGCCAAGCCTGAAAACTTTAGTTTGATCTCGGGGATCCACATGGTGGAAAAAAGAAATGCTTCTCTGCAAGATGTCCTCTCAGAGGTACTGTGATACATAAGGACACATGCAAACGTGCAAATGCACTCAAAAGTAAAAAAGTATAGTATCTATCTATCCATCCATCTATCTATCTATCTATCTATCTATCTATCTATCTATCTATCTATCTATCATCTATCTATCTCAGAGAGTTCACCACACTTACATTGGTCATTGGTGTGGTTATAGGAAAATTTGCGCATTTTGGGTACTTAGGAGTCTAGATAGGGGTGGTCCCCAAGAGACAACTATGGAACATGGGGGGTCAGACATGGACATGCTGAGAAATTTAGGCAACAGGGGCTCAGATCTGATAGGTACATCTGGTACATAGCCATACACTGAGGTGGGTATAGTAAATTCAACTACTTGCTCAAAGGTAACAGCAGAGTTAATGGTAGTAAGTGGATGGCTCCACTTCTAGAGTTGCCTCCCTGCCATCTTGGCTGCAGAAAGAACTGAGAATTCGGAGCCCAGGTCCAGAGGATGACATGATTTCTATAGCCTCCTCCCTATAACTAAGTGTTTTAATGTAGGTTAGACCTGAAAATCGAGACCATTAGGCTGAATTCTGCTTTCCCTGGATTATGTAGCTCCAATATAGAGCTCAGCACTTTGCTGTCACTTAGCTCTCTGTTGCATTCAGGGGATAGTGAAGTGGAAACTTTACGGGTTCTTTGGAAAGTCAGTTTGATGGTGTTTTGCTGGAGCAAATACGTGAAAGAGTGTTTTCCTGAAGTGGACACAGGTGAAAGACTAAGGTAGAGTCATGGAGGAACATTTCACTGAAGCACATAAAGGTGAAAGGATGTTTGCTAAAGCAAACATGTGAAAGGATGCATGATGAAGGATGCTTCACTAAAGGACACACATGTATTTGTCTGCCTTATATTACATAGCTGAACTCCATTTGTTGAGACCCCATAGAGAAAAATACACCAAAAAAAAAAACTTCTGGTGGTGTCTGGTGGCTTCTTGACACTTCTGAGGATTCGGGTTGATTGGCAGAGTGATGTCAGCTGATAGACAGACATATGGAGTTTTGTTAAGACAGGCTCATGTGCTGAGGCAAGACCTGTACAGGACAGGTGATATTATTTGGAAGGAGTAGAAATAGAATTCAACAGACTGTGATAGAGGCTTCTTGCATAGCTAGCTTTGCAATGTTTCTTGGTCTGGCATCATTGCTGATCTTTGCCTCACTGAGAGAGGCAAACAAAGACTTTTCCTGGTATCCCTGCTGATCCTAAACTCTCCTGTTGACTCTGGCTGTCTCTGTTAGGTCGTGCCACCTCTGCTGATTTGTGTTTGCTATCCTGACTCTACTGAACTAGACTGCTGGTATATCTGTGAAGTGTTTGTGAGTGGATCCAGCTGCTGCTGCTGATTCCTGTGAACCAAACTGCTGATTTCCTGACAAAGCAGATGGAATTTGCTCCAAAGAACAATTTCTATACAGGTCCACTTCCCCTGTGTTCTAATAACCTTTCTTTTCTACTACCTCCGGTGGGTGGTGGGCTAGAAGGGAGGTTAAAGCATTTAAGAACTGTTACTAAAATTAGGAATGAGAAAAATTTAATCCTACAGTATACTGAGGATGGTATTCCAAAATCTATCCTACAAATATATTAACTACATAAAGAGTAGTTGTGGATGGTAAGAGATGTACAGTTGGGATTTTGTTTCCCCTCTTTTTTTGAGATTTCATTTAGATTGTTTTTTTATATGCATGTGTTTTAGAATGTTTCTACTGTATTAGATTTCCATACTACTACCTCTGAAATGCCCCTCAGTTTTAGCTGCCCTTTCTCGTATTCCCTCCCTCCCTCCCTCCTCCTCCTCTTCCTTCTCCTTCTCACTTGATCCTCCCATTTTAGAACTCCCCTCATCTCTCCATAGCTATCTATTCTATTCCTTTTTAAACAACATCTGTTTCTTCTAGCTCCTACCATCTGTGCTTCTATTGATTGTAGCATGGTTATCATTGTCTTCACAGTTAATATCTACATATAAATGAACACATGCTGTATGATTTTCTAGTTCCATCCATTTTTCCTACAAATTTCATGATGTCATTTTTTAATAATAGCTGAGTAATACACCATTGTGTAAATGTAGCACATTTTCTTTATCCATTTTTCTGTTGAGAGACATCTAGGTTGTTTCTAGCTTCTGGATATTATGAATATAGAAGCAATGGACATAGTTAAGCAGGTGTCTCTGTGGTAGAAGGAAGCATCCTTTGGGTATATGCCCAAGAGTAGATGATTTCAATCTTCCCGAGGAAATGCCACAGTGATTTTTACAGTGGCTGTTTGAGTTTGCACTCCCACCAGCAATGGAGGAATGTTCCTATGACTCCACATCCTTGCCAGTATGAGCTTGTTTTGTTGATCTTATCCATTCTGAGAGGTGTTAAGATGAACTCTCAAAGTACTTTGATTTGATTTCCTTGATGGTTAAAGATGTTGAACATTTCTTTAAATGTTTCTCAGCCATTTGAGTTTCCCCTTTTGGGAATTCTCTGTTTTGATCTGTTCCCATTTTTAAAATTAGGTTATTTGTTTTCTTGATGTCTAGTTTCATGAGTTTTTAATATATTTTGGATATTAGCCCTGTATCAGATTTATAGGGGGTGAAAAAATTTCCTATTCTGTGGCCTGCCACTTGATCCAAATGACAGCATCCTTTGCTGTGCAGATTCTTTTCAGATTCCTGAGGACCCATTTGTTATCTTAGGGCCTGTGCTAATGGTGTTTACTTCATAAAGTCTTTTCCTGTCTGAACTCAGGTATGGATAGAGTTCATGACATCACAGCAACCCCTAAAATTAAGTATTGTTTTGTTGTCCAGCTGACTGAATCTCAAAGGAAAAAACATATGAAGCACAAGTTAATATAAAGGGAATAAAACATTCCTTTCCCCAAATCTCTGCTTATCCCTGGCCCAAGGGATCTTTTTCACATGTCATTTGGATTTTCTAGTGTGCTTTTCTAAATGAGTTCTAAAGTTTCTTGGAGCAGATAAGATGATGACATCCTTCTCTGTATTGCAGACCTGTCATTGGACCAGAGTATGTGGTCAGAATTTGTGCTTTGCATTCTATAGCAATCAACATCTGAGAGGCCTTGAGCTCAATGATAATGCTTTAGGTGACAAGGGTGTGCAGGTCTGGTGTGAAGGGTTGAAACCTTTACTGCAAACTACAGACCTTGTGGTAAGTACCAGGAGAGTCTGTGTGTAGGAAGCTTTTGTTCGAGGCTGTGTATGCAAGGGATGGCCAATTGGGATAAAATTAACTTCTTTTTCCCTCTAGGATTGTGGTGGTGGGTTGAAACAACCTTGCCACATACACCAGGCTAGCTTTGGACATGCATCAATTCTCCGGCCTCTTTTTCCTGAGTGCTGGGATTAAAATATATATCATATCATGTCTAGTGAAGTTGATTTCTTTCCTAAATCTCTTTACAGGTTGGCACAGTGTCATCTTAAAGCTACATGTAGCGGTGCTCATGTGTTTTCAACAGAGGTGAGAACCTAATACTTCTGGAGTGAAAATACCTTCAAGGAGTTTTGAGGACAGATGCTATGTGACGCACTGAACCGTCCAATGTGTAAAGCTGACACACTCTAGTAAGTAACTGTATTGGGCAAAATGGGAAAGAGGTGTACAAGATGGGCATGTTGGATTTAGTCAGAAACAACTGTAGTGTTTGTTTGTTTGTTTGTTTTTGTTTGTTTTAAAGAGGAAAACTGAGGGCAGGCAAACCTAGGCAAAATGGTAAAGTAAATACAATTACCAATAGACCCCTTGTCTTCCTATGATATAAACACAGGAGCAGAGGCAGAAAACAGGCCACTTGTATCTTATTGCTAAGAAAAACAACATTATGGGAAAAAAAAGAACACAGTACCTGGATGCTAGATTTGGCTCAATCATGTATACGATCATGTATATGATCATATATATGATCGAAATGAACTCTCTGAGCTTCAGTATCCTTGACTGTTAAATAGAGATAATGCTGCTTACTGACTGCTTGACGTCAACGTGAGGATGGAATAGAGAGAACTCAATTGTAAATGTCCCTACTGGATATCCCCTTGGCACATGGGAGATGCCACATGTTAAGCCAGTTGCATTTCTATTTCTCATACCTACCAGTGTGCTAATGAGAACATTTGGAGTGTCTTTGAAACTCCAGGGGGATGAAACTGTAATGGGAAGATTTCAAGGGGTGGAGGTCGTCACCTTATATGGTCAGTGTCCATCTGCCAGCTCAGCAGGGTGATATGCACACAAAGTAATTCTTAATTACAGTACAACTATGCTCTGTTGGCAGCTAACCAGTGGCCAGGTGGCCATTCGTGTTTGGTATTCCGAACTGGAACACATAATGGAAAATACAGTCTTAGTGTGAAAATTCCATAGTCCAAAGCCAATTTGGTAGATTGAAGCCGAACTGAATTCAGCATAAAGAGCTGATTACAAGGCTGCATCAGAAACTGCTTCTCTGCTGGCAAAGTGATGTCTTTTGGTTTCAAAAGCTCAAGAGACTGTTTATTACCAACCAACCCTAGGGAATGATGCATAACATGATTAAGACTTGAAGGGTAGGGACTTTCATCGTATTATTCTCAGAAATATGTGAATGGGACCTTTATTGTCATGATTGACATAAACTTAACTGATATATATCTTAATGCTTCTTTAAATGTAGAGTAGCATCACAGTGGTATCACCCGCCAGCATGTGTGCCACAATAAAGATTCTAAAGAAGAGCAAGGAGAAGTTGTTTTGTTGGGATGGAATGCCATTGTGTGTTTTTATATAAATTGTGCCACCATTTCCCAATTCACTTGCACTTCCTCTTTTAACTAGAATGCTTATACTGTATTTTCAGGCCAACTTTTAAGCCTTTATAATCTAGCACACAACAAGGTCATAGCAGTGTGCAATATCATTGAATACGAAATGATCACACAGAATAGCTATAATTTTCTGACCTCAAATAAATCTTGAGCATTAGAATTCATATGACAGAGATGAAATCAGTAGAAAAATACATAATTATCGAAATAGATGAAAGAAAGATATGTGATTATTTTAAAATAGTGGGCTGGAGTTAATCTAGGAGTATTTCCTAGAAGGAACGATGTTCTGTGGATTGTGAAGACTGGAAGAAAGGTACTTTTTATGAGCTGCTTGCCAGGATCTGAATCTTACTCCTTAGACTGTATTTTTCTCTATAAATATTTTAGCACAAATCATAAGGAAGTATGTATAAGAGGTTGGTTAGTAATTAAGATATCTAGAAGAAAGACAAGAAGACAGAGAATGTTCAGTAAATATTAACCATTTATCTAAACTGGACAAAGTGGCTCATACCTGTCATCACAGCATTCAGAAGCTTAGGCAGGAAGATTGCAAGTTCAAGCCCAGCCTGGGCTGCAGAGTGAGGCCCTGGCTCCAACACTAGAAGGATTAGGTATTAGGCAATATTCCAGCAAGGATGGGGAAGGGCTACAAGACCTATGCCTAGCTGAAGATATACAGGAGTCAAAGACTGCTGAGGGAGGGATAGTCAGTTTGCTTCTGAGAGGACAGCCCTCAGATAGGTTACCTATGCCCAAGTAGCCCTACATACACATATATGAAATAGAGAATGAGAACATGATTTTGAGAGGGGTTAGGGTATAGGGAGAATTGGAGAAGGGAAGGAGGAAGATATGACAAAAATAAATTATACCCATAATAAAATTATAAAAAAACTAATAAAGAATAAAATTATGAAAATTGTTAAAAGACTGGATTTTACAAAATGTTAAAAGACTGGATGTTTACAGAAATGTTAAAAGACTGGATGTTTACAAGGTTAAGGAAAATAAGAAATTGTGTACTCATAATGACAAAGTTCACCTTAAGTCACTTCCCAAGGATTTATTGAATATATCTTATATGATAAACAATTATGCCAAGAACTCTGCAAACATGAATGAATAAGATATCAGACATCTTCTGTGTACTTCTGAGGCCAGTGGTCCCAGGGCAGAAAGGCAAATAAACTGAATAATGTAGTGAAATAATCTCAAAGTCTCAAAGGAGCCATAGCAGGTTAAAGCTAACCTATCCGAGGTGATCAGGATAAACTTCTAGAAAAAGAGTTACCTCAGTTGAATCTCGGGGCTGTAGTTAGGGGAGATGTAGGTAAAGATGGAGAGGGGCAGTCCAGGTTTAGAGGTAACTTGAATAACAATACCCGGACAGTAATCGGTATGGTTTATGGTACTCGATGGTGGCAGTTTGGACAATTCCTAGACTATGATATGGCTGGAGCATGAAAGTATAAATCAGAGTGTGTTGGCAAATGGGCCTGGGGAGATAGCCAGGATGCCATCCATATACATTGGCAAGAAAAGCATGGTAACAGAGTTCTGAGTGCAATTCCTCTCTCTTCCTTTCATGGCCTCTTAGAGTAGTGCATATTTTGAGGATTTCTTCATCCCTTTTCAAAACTGACTGCAAAGGTGGGGACAATTTTACTTCTACAGCTAGGCAGAAAGTCCACTTATACTCCATGATTCCATGTCTTGGTCTGCAGACATGAACAGGCACTGTTCTGTAAATACTGTTAGACTTAGACTGAATGGCTGTAGAGGAGTATGTGTGCTCAGTTGCCCCTTTCCCCATTAGAGTCTTTAAGTCTATTTATGTAATTTATTATATTGATCAACTTGAATGTGTCAAATCATCCCTGCATTTCTGGTAGAAAGCCAACTTGTTCACAGTGTATAATCTTTCTGATGTATGCCTGTATTCTGTGTGGAAATATTTTATTAAGCATTTTAAAAATTACATTTACCAGGGATATTGGCCTGTACTTTTCTTTTGTTGTTGTTGTGTCTTTACCTGGTTTGGGTATTAGAGTGATACTGGCTTCAAAGAAGTTTGGGAGTTTTCTGTCTGCTTCTATTGTTTTCATTAGTTTAAGGAGGATTCACTATAGATCTTTGGAAGTCTGATATAATTTTTCTGTGAATCCATCTAGCCTTGGACTTGTTTTCTATTATTCTTTCAGTATTATTATGTATTTAGTAGAGGTTCCTTTATTGTCATTTTTAAGTTTTTTTGCATTGTGATAAGATAGGATGCAAGGAATGAGAATAAAGAGGATTTCTCTCTCTGTGTGTGTGTGTGAGTGTGAGTGTGTGTGTGTGAGTGTGAGTGTGTGTGTGTGTGTGTGTGAGTGTGAGTGTGTGTGTGTGAGTGTGTGTGTGTCCCATAATGTGGTCTATTTTAGAAAAGCTTCCATGTGCTCCATGTAGGATGTCCTTCCATGTAGAATGCATATTCATAGCATTTGGGTGAAATATTCTGTGGATATCTGTTAAGTCTGTGTGATGTATGATAACTAGTTAATCCTGATGTTTCTCTGTATATGTCCAGATGACCTACTTATTGGAAAAAATTGGGTATTGAAATCACCTATTATTAATGGATTGTTCTTAATCTGTGTCTTTAAATCCAGTAGTACTTTTTTTTCTTTCAAAAGGGGCACAACACAGTTTGGTACATATATGTTTAAGATAATATCTTCTTGATTAACTGTTCCTAGGATTAAAATGAAGTGTGTTCCTTTATCTCTTCCAACTATTTTTAGTTTCATGTCTATTTTGTCATATATTAGGCTAGCAATGCATCCTTGATACTTGGTCCCATTGGATGGAATACTTTCATCTATTCTTTTTATGCTAAGGCAGCATCTATCTTTAAAGCTGTGTTTCATATGAACAACAGGTAGATGGTTGTAACTTTAATTTCAAAACCTGTTTTTAATGATGGTTCTTACATGCTTTAACTTTCCTTGTAACCACCACCTACCAGAGGTAGTGGAAAAGAAAGAATGTGGGGGAAGTGGACCTCTTTAGAAAAGTTCTTTTTTTTTTTTTTTTTTTGGTTTTTCGAGACAGGGTTTCTCTGTGTAGCCCGGGCTGTCCTGGAACTCACTCTGTAGAAAAGTTCTTTAGAGCAACTCCTATCTGTGTTGTCTGGAAAAAGGCAGTTCAGTTCACAGGTCAGCAGCAGCAGTTCAATCCGTTTGCAAACACCTCACAGATACACCAGCAGTCCAGGTTGGTTGAGTCAGGATAGCAAACACGAATCAACAGTGGTGGCACTACCTAGCAGAGACAGCCAGGCCTCTGCCAAGTCAGCACGAATCAACAGGAGTGACCAGGACCAGCAGGGAAACTATGAGAAGTTCTCTGCTGTGCTTCTCTCTACTAAATGAAGATCAGTGAAGCTGTAGGTCCAAGAAGCATTTCACAGCTAGCTATGTAAGCAAGCCCCCTCCAGAGTCCATTGAGTCCTATTTATACTTCCTCCAAACATCACATGTCCTCCCCGGGTCTTGCCTTACCACATGTCTTACTTTAGCACATGAATCTGTCTTAGCAAAACGTCAGGTAAGAATACCACCAGATTTTTGGTGCATTTCTCCTAATGGAGTCATGACAAATGGCGCTCAGCTACACAATGTTGAAGCAAATTAATACACATGTGTTGTTTGTGAAGAATCCTTCATCACATGTACTTTCATGTTTTGCCTGCTTTAGCAGAACATCCTTTCACCTGATCTGAGTGATCTGGTGTAACTCACAGCAGGGTCTTTATTCTATTTGAGCTTCCTCGGGCTCCTCAGCTCACCACCGACACTCAGGATGGTGTTTGGTAGAGAGAGGAGCTCCGAATGAGGCAAGGCTTTATATTAAGCACCAAGCAGGGCTTGGGGCTGGGGTGGGGTACATGTGCAAGCATCCAATTGGAAAGCTACTGTGGCCTTTAACATAATTGGCTGCTGCTGGGAGTCATATCATAAACTTAGCTTCTGTTCCCCTCTGCATTGGTGGTTGTTAGGCAGGGAGGTGGGCTTGTAACCTGGGGGTGCAGATTTGTTAGGGTAATAACCTGGAGACGCTGGTCTTGTTGGGGTATGAGCCTAGAGACTGGAGCTAGGCCCAGGTTTTTGTTGTGGGGTAACTTGGAAACTAATGCCTGTTTACCTGAGTTCAAACTTAGGTCAGGTTTTTCTAAAATGGAGTCTAAACTTAGGAGATTTGGCCTCTCAGGCCCACTCTGCTTTCCCCTCAGTCCCTCAGTCTGCCTTTCTGCCCCACAGCCTGCACTTCTGCCCCTGGGCCTGCCTCTTGACCCTTGGCCCCTCAGATTGCTCCTCTGCCCATCTCTACACCTGTTGGTCTGCCCCTAGCCATATCGGTGCCTAGTCTCCTTGGCTTGCCTCTCTGCCTCTAGGGCCCACAGCCTATCCTTCTGCCTGACTCTCTACCCCTTGCTCAGCCTGTCTCAGCTTTTCAGCTTGCCCCTCAGCTTTCTTCTAGGTCTGTTGGCATGCCCTTTGTTTTGTCCCTTGGCCCCTCAGGCCACCTCTAGGCCTGTCTCTCAGCCCCTCTGCCCCTGGGCCCACCTCTAGACCCATTGACCTGCACCTCTGTCCCTTAGCCTGCCTTGGCTCCTCAGTTTACCCCTGGACCTTCCCTAGGCCCCTTGGCCTGCATCTTGACCTCTCTGCCTGCCTCTAGGCCTGGTAGCTTGTCCTTAGGCCTGCCCCTTGGTCTGCCTCTTGGTCCCTGTCTGCCTTTTGGCCCTTCTGCCTTTCCTTAGGCTGCTTTTAGTCCTCTCTTAGTCACCTGAGGGTGCTCTCTCGGCACCCTCAGCCCCTTGGCTTACCACTCCTCCCCACTTCTTGACCTCTTGGTCTGTCCTTTGGCCCTTCTGCCTGCCCTTTGCGCCGCCCCCCCGCCCCCAGCCTGCCTCTCTGCCCATCGAGGCCTGGCTACCTCAACCTGCCTCTCTGCCTGTCCTTAGCCTACCCTTAGCCCTGCCTCTCAGCCTGCCCTTGGGCCCCTTGGCCTCTCGGCCTGCCTCTTTGCACCTCTGCCTGCCTCTCTGCCTCTTGACCCATCAGGCTGCACCTAGGCTCCTCAGCCCACCTCTAGGCCCGTTGGTCTGCCTCTCTGTCCCTTTGCCTGCCCATCCTCCTTGCCTCTTTACACCTCAGTCTGCCCCTTGTACCCTCTGCCTGCCTCTCTGTCCCCTGTGGCCCCTTTGCCTGCCTCTCAGTCCCTCCATTTACCCTTAGGACTGCCCCTCAGACCCTCATCCTAACCCTTGGCTTGCCCTTCTGCTCCTAGGACCCTCAGGACCTGGCCCCTTTGGCCTGCCCCTTGGTTTACCCCTTAGTCCCTCTGCCTACCCCTCGGTACCTCTGCTTGCTTTGCTGCCTCTCTGCCCCTCTGCCTGCCTCTTGGCCCCAGGTCCTGTGTCCCCTCTGTCTGCCTCTTGGCCCCAGGTCCTGTGTCCCCTCTGCCTGCCTCTTGGCCCCAGGCCCTGTGGCCTCTCTGCCTGCCTCTCAGCCCTTCCACTTACCCCTAGACCAGCTCCTTGGCTGGCCCCTCAGACCCTCAACCTGGGCCTTGGCTTACCCCTCTGCCCCTAGGCCCCTTTGGCCTGCCCCTAGGTGTACCCCTTGGCACTTGAGCCTGCTCCCTGGCAAGAAGCTGCCAGTATACCACCAGATTTTGGTGCATTTCTCCCTATGGAGTCATGACAAATGGAGCTCAACTACATAATGTAAGGCAAACCAATACATGCATGTTGTTAGTGAAGAATCCTTCATCCTTTCATGTGCTTGCTTTAGCAGAACATCTTTTCACCTGTGTCTGCTTCAGTGAAACGTTCTTTCATGTGTCTGCTTTAGTGAAACACCATCTAACACAACTGACTTTCCAAGGAAACCATAAGTTTCTACTTTACTGAATTTTGTTCTCAAATTCTGGATTATCTTCATAATTTCCATCATTCTTATGTTTGTGTTTTCTTTGGCATATCTTAGATACTTATTCCCCTTAAGTTATTTCTCCTTAATTTCATTATCTATTTATTAGTGTCTTCTTTAATCTCCTTGAATTCTTGGATGGTTATGACTGATTGTTCTTCTAAATTGTGTGCTATGCTTTATCTAGGTAATTGTCATTGGGAAAATAATCTATAGGACTGGTATGTTTCAGAGAGAAGAAACCACCTTAATTGTTCATATCATTCACATATTTGTAATGTGATCTCATTTTATGAACTTCTTTTTAGTTAGTTCTGTGTCTGGCACGGACAGAACAATTTGGGCAAAAGAGAGGATGTGTGGGTTGGTTGGGCCTAGTGTTTGGAAATGGCTTAGGTGGAATAAAGTCAGGTGGAGAGAGAGGCCTGGGCTGGTGTACAGGATGTGTGTTCTGATCCAAGTCTGGAGTATGAGGATAGATCTGGTTGGGTGGAAAGGTTGGGTATCATATGAGAATGGCCTGACAAAGCCTAGAGTTTAGCTTTGTTATAGGTAACAATAGTCAGACTAGGCCAGGGCACTGAATGTGGGACCCAAGCTAGAGCTGCTGTGGGGCGGTGGGGTGGGGCATGGGTGGGAGGATCAGGTAGTCACTGGACTAGATCCTGGAGAAGGATGTGCAGGACCTGGTTGGGTAGAGGTTGGATGTGGCACGAGTCATTTTTATTTTAAACAGGGTCTCATATTATACACATATTACCCTGGAACTCACTCCAGTCCTCTGCCTCAGTCTCCTGAAGTTGAATTTATAGGTATGAGCCACTACATCAAGTTAGGAGGTCCTTTGCCCATAAATTTATTGGGGAAAAAAACCACATGAAATCATAGCTAGAGGGACTTGTTAGGGTTGGAGAAAACAGGTAATTATTTTTTATCTATCTTTTTGCCTTGTTTTGAGTTAGATATATTTGTAAAGAAAGAAATAGAAATGTTGACCTTCATGAATCAAATCAAATGAACTAGTGGCACAGGTTATTAGATAAGATAGGAAAGGACAGAACCGTTTTGTCATTTTTAAAAAATATTTTTTTTTATTTCCCGGTTTTATGTATGTGTATAATGAATGTTAGACATTCTCATCTGGTTAAACGCTTCTCTCCCATTCTCCATTGAAGCACTTCTTCTCTACAAATCTCCCTACTTAATGTCTTGTCCGTGATCATCTGAGTTTAAATAGGGTTGCATTCATGAGTATAGATGGGGGGTTATTGATCAATATATGAGTGGTTAGTGAAGTAGAAATATCTGGTATGTTTTGGAGACTTGGGTCATAATGATATTTTGCTGGGGTAGTCAGATGAAAGGATGTTTTGCTAAAGCAGACACGAGTGAGAGGAGTGTTTCACTGAAGTATACATGTGAAAAGATATGTGATGTTTAGAAAGAATATAAATATGACCACAGATAGTGGGACAAGTTTTGTGCTTTGTTTTGCCTTGCACTGCTAGTCTCCGCTAACGATGCTCTGATTTTTGCTTGTCATGACTTTGTAAAGAGTAACTCTCCAGAGAACTTATATTCTGGCAGCTTCCATGAACTCACACTGATCCAGCAGAGCCTCATGGTTTATTCTGGATTGAGCTACCGCTGCTGATTCATGTGTGGTGTCCACTGAGTGGACTGGACTACAGTTGCTGATTCATGTATGGCGTCTGCTGAGTGGACTGGACTGAAGTGGCTGTTTTGTGTTTGGTAGTTTGCTAGTCTTTTGAACTGCTAATATCTTGACAACAAAGTTTGGAATCACCTCCAAAAAACTATTTCTAAACAGGTCCACTTCCCCTGTATCCTTTCTTTTCCACTACCTCTGCAGAGTGGTGGATTAGAAAGGGAGGTTAACTCATTTAAGAACCCTTATTAAAGTGGGTTTTGAAAAAATCTAAGCCAACAGGTTAGATCACTGAAAAAAGTGTACCCCTTCACTGCACCCCCATTCCCTATGAGTAGTTCCTCAGAGAAGAGTTGCAGCCTCATGAACTCTTCCCCTTTACATGATGAAATGTTATCAGGCTCAATCTTGTGAGGTCCTGGTCTAGGTAACCACAGCTACAGTGAGCTCATGAGTTCACTGGTCATTCCATGTGCACAAAACACTGCTTCACAGCATTGATTCTCAAACTCTGGCTTCTTGCCTTTATAATTTCCCATCTTCTTTTCTGTAATGTTCTCTGAGCCTTTGTGTATGGTGGTGGTGGTGGTGGCGGTGGGGTGTGTGTGTGTGTCTGTGTATTTCATTTAGAGCCTAATACTATTTTTTTTTTCCATTTTGATCTGAATGAGTCTTTTTTATTACTTGCCATCCACTGCAAAAAGAAGCGTCTCTGATAAGGACTAAGAGATGCACCTATCTATCAGTGCAAAGGCTTATATTTAGACAGCAATGTGATACTATGTCAGTTAAACAAATCAATATTATTAGGTTCTTCCCTAGGGCCTGTGATTTCCCCACTCACAAGGTCTTACCCAGGTTTACAATATCAGCATTTCCACCTATGGAGTGTGCCTTACATTTAATCAGTAAATGAATGGTTACTCTTACAAGTCACGCCACTATTGAACCAATAGACATATGTTGCCAGACTGGACATTATTGTAGCTTGCATTGTGTATAGCTGGGTAAAACTGTTGATTGCTTTTCTCTACCTGCAGCCTACATAGCACCTTCCAACACCATGGAAACTAGCCAGCAAGGAGAAAACTTCCAAGTCAGTACCAGTGTACGGTATCTTCAACAATAATGTCTTACCATCAAATTCTACTGGGTAATGAAGATGAATAGCAATACCTTGGATTATTTAGTAAATTAAGGCAACAGATGTCATTAGCTTTTTTCAAAACCTACTTTTAATATGGATTCTTAAAAACTTTAGCCTCCCTTCTAGCTCTCCACCCACCAGAGGGAGTGGGGGAAAGAAGGTTATTAGAATACGGGGGAAGTGGACCTGCTAAGAAATTCTTTGGAGCAAATACAATCTGTGTTGTCAGGAAATCAGCACTTTAGTTCACATAAATCAGCATCAACAGCTTGGTCTACTCACAAACACTTCACAGATATACTAGCAGTCCAGTTCAGTAGTGTTTAGATAGCAAACAGGAATCAGCAGAGGTGGCCCAACATAGCAGAAACATCCAGGCCTCTGCCAAATTGGCACAAGTCAGCAGGAGTTACCAGGACCAGCAGGGATGCCAGGAGAATTTCTCTACTGTGCCTCTCTCAACAAAGTGAAGATCAGCTAAAAACACGAGACCAACGAAGCACTGCAAAGCTAGCACTCACTGTCTGTTGAGTCCTATTTATACTCTCTCCAAACATTATGTGAACCCCCGCAGGTCTTGCCTCGGCATGTGAGTCTGTCTTAACAAAAACTCCATGTGAGTCTGCATCAGCTGAAATCAATCCAGCAATCAGCCCAAATCGGTGGAAGCGGTAAGAAGCCACAGGAACCTCAGGAGAAGTTCTTCGGTGAGTTTCTGTCTCTCTATGGCCTCACCACAAGCAGAGCTCATCAATAACAGTGTAAGGCAAACCAATACATGCATGTCATTAGTGAAGAATCCTTCATCACTCGTCCTTTCCACGTGTCTGCTTTAGCAAAACATCCTTTCACCTGTGTCCACTTCAGGAAAACACTCCTTCAAGTGTCTGTTCCAACAAAACACCATCTGACACAATTGACTTCTCAAAGAAGCCGTAAGTATCCACTTCAGATATTGGCAGTAGCTTTCCTGTTTTTAAAAGATAAAGTGACTCGAGATACAAGAAAACAGGGAGAAGTTAGATAACTGGATGGATGGATGGATTTACTGAGTTCTATCATGTTGTAAATCAAAATGAGAACCTTATACTTAAGAGTAGGAAAGCTGGGGCTGGATAAATGGCTCAGTGGTTAAGAGTACTCACTGCTCTTCCAAAGGTCCTAGGTTCAATTCCCAGCATCCACTATGGCAGCTCACATTTGTCTTGATGCTAGTTTCTGTGTGTAGATATGCAGACAAAGTAACCAGACATATAAATATATCTTTTAAAAGAGAATAGGAAAGCCACTGTAGAGACATCTGTTCCCTTATGTTAAAACAAGATTCTTTTCCTTTCTTTATGGCATTAACAGAGATCACTTACATGAAGATACATTTAGGAAGCCAGAAGCTTTAAAAATGAGTATGCCTGGACTCAGTTGGTAGTTTTCAAGGAGAGATTCTGAACTGATTGCACATACACCTTCATCTTGGATCATTCCTAAAACCTGCAGAGTATTACTTTTTCAAATCTGGTAAACTTTGAGTAGAACACATATAAATGAAATACATAACAGTGGTTGTGGTTTATTACATAAATCATTCCACAAGGTAGGATGCATGCAACAGGCAGAAGCACCTTAATGTAAATATCCCAGCAATATTTCATGCATATAGTATTTTGTTTACTTGCTGTCATAAGAGCCTTCTGAGCTGGAAAGATGGTGTTCAGGAAAATTGTGATTAACTACACTGGAATACAGCCAGGTTTTTCAATACCTAAATCATGCAGAAACAATACAAACACACCACACATACACACACACACACACACACACACACACACACAAGCTCACTTAAAGAAAATAAAGTAATTAAAGTAATAAAGAGAATGTAGGCTTAGGTTTTTTTTCCAAAACCTACTTTTAGGAAGGGTTCTTAAATGCTTTAACCTCCCTTCTAGCCCACCACCCACCAGAGGTAGTGGAAAAAAAAGGTTATTAGGATATGGGAGACCTGTTCAGAAATAGTTCTTTGGAGTAAATCCAATTTGTATTGTCAGGATATCAGCAATTCAATTCACACAAATCAGTGGCAGCTCGATCCAGAAACTGTGAGGCTCTGCTGTATGCTGTTTAGAAGTAGTTCCTTGGGGCAATTTCAATCTCTGTCAGCATACTAGCAGTCCAGTTCAGTAGAGTCAGGATAGTAAACATGAGTCAGCAATGGTGGCACAACCTAGCAGAGACAGTCAGACCTCAGCCGAGTCAGCAGGAGTGACCATTACCAGTTGAACCTAGGAGAAATTCTCTGCTATGCGTCTCTCAAGAAAGTGAAGATCAGCGAAGATGAAAGATCAATGAAGCATTGCAAAGCTAGCTATGCAAGCCAGCAGTCACTTCCATTGAGTCCTATTTATGCTTCCTCCAAACATCACGTGTTCTCTCACAGGTCTTGCCTCAGCAAAACACCATGTGAATCTATATCAGTTGACATATCCAGAAACTTCTACTTCACTCTGCCAATCAGCCTGAGTCTGTAGAAGTGACAAGATGCTACCAGAACACCACCAGAAGTTTCTGGGTACGCTTCTCTCTATGGAGTCATGACAATTAATGGCCAATAAACAACGTCAAGGCATACCAATACCATCCTGTGCCATCTACTTTCTGGTTATATTTATATTCCTTCTAAACATCATGCACTTTTTCTTGTGTCTGCTTTAACAAAACATCCTTTCACCTGTGTGCCCAGCAAATCATCATTTGACATAACTGACTTTCTAAAGAAGTCAGAAGTTTCCATTTCAAAAGAGTATACATGTACATACTTTTTCTTAGGGTGATGATTTTAAGTAAGTTTGTAAGTTCTAAATGAAAGAATAGGAAGGTTTTGCTTGAGATAGGTGATAATACAATGGCTAGTGGGCTGGGGTAGGACTCAGTGTTAGAGTGCTTGACTAGCATGTGTGAAACCCTATATTTTATTCCTAGCAACACACACACACACACACACACACACACACACACACACACACACAGAGGCTTTAAGACTACAGTATTACAGAGCAGTGTTGTAATCAGCTCACCAAAACAGTAAACAGAGAAATATTTACATTATAATTTCATCAACCACCACAGTCCACTCCAGACTCCTTAAGAGAGCTCTTCAGTTCCCCATGTCAACAACCTTCCAGAACGTTTAATTATTCTCAAGTATGATTGTATTTGTACATGGATTCCCAAGAGTAGCTCATTCCTCATTCTTGAAAGTATCTTAGTCAGCCAATGTTTATCTTTAGAACTCTGTTTCTGTCTCTTACTACATTCCACATAGTCATAGATGACATGTGGAGAAAAGGCTTAGTAGGTAAGGAAAATAACACAGAGTCAGATAAGGATGAATATGGTGTAGCATCATCAGAAAGGAAGCTGGCCTTATTAAACTTAAGACTTCTACCTGGAAGCTATTTAGTTCATTCTGTGACCATGGTCAAGGCAGGAACCTTGGGTTTGTGATCTTAACCTTGCAAGGCATTTTCCCCACTTGATGCCCTCTCTACAATACTCAGTCTTTGGACTCCTGGCTTTTCTTGCTGTTGTAGGGTGGCGTTAACTATGCCTTTAAATTCAGTGTGCATACTGGAGGTAGTAAGCTTATGGAAGAGAGAGTACTGTCCTCACCCAGCATTGTATATTATTCCCAGCTGCCTTACAAAACGGTAACTCCTGGTATAGAGACTACATCTGTCCTGAGAAGAATTATTGTTGTAGGTTGTCCTTACTTTCCTCCAGTCCTTCAATACTTTTTAGGTATTTAACACATATTTATTGACTGTTAATTATGTGTTAAGATTTGTGTTGTTTTACAAAGATGAATTTTCTCTTTTTTGAGTATTTGTACTATTGTGTTCTGGGATTACCCTACTACCTTTGTCAGTAGGTAAAAATCTGGTGATAAATCAGCTAGTCACATAAGGACTCAAAGAGCCCACTGCAATGGCACATGCTTGTAACTCCAACACTTGAAAGGTGAAGACAAGGAAGCCAGCCTGGGTTACATAGTGTGTTGAAGGACAGCCTAGAATACATAAAACCATGTCTTAGAATTTTTTTTCAGAGATATAAAGTTAAGTGAATAAATTTTAAAACTATATGTATAAATATATGAATTTACAATTTGTCTATAAATTTTATATACACATATAATAGATATGAATGTATATATTTCCATGGAGAACACACACATGCTCACACACACACATATATGCACATATACATATATATACACATATACACACATACTTACATACAAGAAACTACTAAGAGTGATTACTTCTGACTAAGGGAACTTGACAAGTAGGGAAAAGTAGTGAGAACTTTTCTTTCTACTTTTCTTACTCTGTTCTAATGTTTTGTACCATGTGCATATATTACTTTTATAATTAATAGCAGAGTTCTTTCTTCCTACCCCCTTACCCCCTATTTTTATTTTTAATTATGTATGTATATGTTTCATGGAAAGAGTGCAATTTCCTGTGGGTCCAAAAAGAGGACATTGAACCCTTGAAACTGTAGTTACAGTGATGAGCCATGCAGTGTGGTGATAGGAGCCAAACTTAGGTCCTCTGGAAGAGCAGCTAGCACTCTTAACTTCTGAGCCATGTCTCCAGCTCCTCACTGATTAGTCATTTTTCAGATCCTTCTTTCTTTGAAATGACATCTTACTGTGTAGCCCAAGCTACCTTTGAACTCTGTATTGTTCAGGCACCAATAAGAATTGTAATCATCTGTCCGCAGCCTTCTGAGTGTGAGTTTTACAGATGAATGACAAAGGTAGACTGTTTTTCTTATTCTTTTTTTTTTTTTTTTTACCAATTCTGTAGGTCAGAAGTCCAACAGGTGTAAAATTCAGAGGCTAGCATAGCATTGTAAGGATTCTTGGAAGAGTTCTGGGGGAAAGATGTTTCATAGCTTCTATCAGCTGCTTGATTCCTGGGCTTGATGATTCTTCTGTCTTCAAAGCCAGCACTGTGATCTTTGCACTCTTCTTCCCATCCCCACTGAGTGTGTACTTATTTTGTAAAGCCCATCACGTCCAGTGTAATGATCAAATATTCTTGGTTTTTAGAGGATGGGTCAGTACATCACGAGTCCTACCCTTTAAGAAAGCTGAGTCTATCTTTCCCAGCAGCTACCAAATGCCAATATCTCCTCAACAAAAGCATATAATCTCAGCATTCAAGAAACTGAGGAAGGGGGATTACCAAGTAGCTCAGACTACTCTGGGTTTGGTCAATTTCAGACCAGCCTGAGTAAGTTACAGGTTGAGATCTTATTGAAGGAAAGAAAGAAATAAGGAGAGGGAGGGACATGGAGAGGAAATGAAAAGGATTAGCTAAAGAGCATATAATAAGGATGTTGGTGGTTGTCTAGAGAATCGCTGAGCTCACTTCCCTGGCACAAAGAATTGAATGTCCAGGAAAGACAAGACCAAGTCATAGAGTACTGGAGAGTAACAGCTTTATCCTTTCAGGGTGGGAGGGGCACCAGTGTTGTATTAGAAGCGTGGCTCGAGTCCAGAGAGACCACACCAGGCTAATACAATTCCACATGGGGTTTATTGTGGGGAAGGGGGCAAAGGTGGTGACAAAAACAAGGGGAAAAGAGAGAGAGAGAGAGAGAGAGAGCTCAGAGGGGTCTGCCTTTATTTGGATTGTGACATAACCACTTAAAGGTAAAGGTGGGAGGTGAGCCAAGTGGATTCTGGAATGTATGGCAGTTGCCATGGCCACAGATATGTGGGTCCCTGTTGCCTAGGTGTGATGTCACTGGTTCAGAGCAGATCCTGAAAGATTACCTCCCTTTTTCTTATTATAAAGAAAAGGAAAAAAATGGAAAGGGGAAACTGATGGTGAAAAGGGAATAGGGGTATTGTGTCTCTTAAACTGTTTCCTGATGTCTAGGGGCATCATCAATTTTGAGGTGTAGCTGACTTTCATCATCAGGGTCCACTTGGTAAATGTTCCATCAAGTTCCTCTGTGAACAGCAGCTGATAATCCTGTACCAGGAACTGATTAATAGTTTGGTTAGAATTTTTTTTTGTATTTGTCATTGAAGGAATGTAGAAACAAGAATAATAAGGCAGGAAGCGAATAACACCAGGAAGATGACTAGAGAGGCGAATATCCAAAAGGGAGTATCCACTTCCACATAGGTTTTTGACAATCCCAGAGCTGGAGGTCTCACATTCCCTGAAATTCTGTATGTCTGACTGTAGCTCCTGGATTTTATTTCTTACTATCCCAGATTGGTTGATATAGAAACAGCATTCTTCTTGGAGGAACAGGCAAAGACCATCTTCTTTAGCTCTCAGACATCTAGACTCACTAGGTTCTGAAGCACCAGAGCTGCCAAAGAATTGGTCTGTTTCTGAATAGTAAGCATGGTTTCAGCATTTTTTGAGAACTGCTGTCAAACTTGGAAGTGAACTCATGGAAATCTTTATCCCTGCAATTCCATACCAGCACCTATGCTATTCCCACAGCAACCAAGAGTGGCACAACTGAACTGCCCTCTTATGTTGGCAACTATCATATCTACAACTGGTATTGGTAGGGGCTCATTTCCCTGGATTACTCCTAGCTCAGGGAAAAGGAGTACCAACGTGTAAACTCCTGACCAGCTGGTGGGTAGGCGATGATATACCTGAGTGCCACAAAGAATTGACGTGTTTTGGACTACAGGGCATTGTGGCAGAGATGATATATCAAGGTTGTGGTTCTATTGCAGTCTAGGGAGCTTAGCACTCCTACAGAATGTGTCCTGAAGTCTTAAAACAGTTTTCCACACCCAAAAGAGGGAGTCATGGCAACATCAGAGTCAGGGCAGCTGACAAAAGGTGAGGTAAGGTTACTTGGCAATATCATTGGAGAGGCTGTAAGTGGCAATTTGAGCTAGTTCCAGGGGGTACACATAGCCAGTAATTTTTTAAATGACCAGGTCTGGGGACATTAAGGAGTTGGTATGACATGGTCAAGGTCTGAAGCAAAAGGTGAAATGAAAAGTTAGTGCCATTTATGAGGATGATGTCAAGGAGGTAAGGACCTCAGAAGAGTGTTTGATTACTTCCCCTACTTTTCAGATACCTAGAGGTTGGCAATTGAGACATATTTTCTCTGGATGCCGATAGTATTTACTGTGGACCTGGGTTGAATTTTACAGTAGAGGTTACCAACAACTCCTGTCTCCCATCTGGAATCCCATGGGTCTTGTATGTAGAAAAAGAGTGTCTTGCAGTGTTGGTAGAAGTGATTGGTCCATGATCCTAGCATATGTATCTGACAAGGCCAATTTGGGCAGCCCCCATATTCATCTGGCCATCTTTTTACAATGATCTTTTGTCTGGTCAAAGAGAAAGGAAGTTAATAGATGATAATATTTAGACGGGGTAACATATACAGGGATGACAGCAATTTGGATTGGTTCCTGGCATCCGGGTATGGAGCAGTTTCCTGACCCTATTTGGAAAGACTGTTATCTGTGGGGTTTCTTGAACCTCGAATCTCCAGATATAAGGGCTATCCTGGATGGAAACGAACAGCAGGGCGAGGACGAGAAAACCTATATCTAATCCAGTGAGGTTGAGCTTGGCTGCTAGAGTGGAGTCTCATGTTCTGGGACTGGGAACAAAGTAGGTGGTCTCGACATCTCTGAAGCTTATTGGAGCACGGTCCTGGTAGAGTCCAGTAACTGGATGATAAACAGGAGAATGATGTTTTAGCAACAGAGGGGTTCTGGACATGTCAATATCGGAGTCCACCTGAGAAGCTGGTAAAGGAAACAACATGTTAGTGTTAGTAGGTTGACTGGCTAGAAGAAGGAGCAGCGGAACTGCTGGTGAGCTTGGGTTTTAGGTGAATGGAGGAGCAAAGGAAATAGAGACTTCCAACTTACCTGAAATATCCCTTCCCAATAAGAGACAGGACATGTAGGCACTACCAAAAAAGGAATAAGTGAGAGGTACACCCCTAAAATACAACTAAGTGATGGGGTCTGGGGAAGGAATGGTAAGGTTGTCCTCCTAACCAGACAGGAAAACACAGTGGGGAAGTGGGCCCCCAAAACTCTGTCAGGACCAAGTAGGTAGCCCCCAGTGTCCAAGAGGAAGGAGATGGGCCTCCCATATACCCTGGTGGCTACCTGGGAGTCCCTGCTAGTGATGGCCGTGGTTGGGTCGAGGGAGCTTGGACCTCTTCACTTGTCCATAGCAAAGCCTAGGAGATCAGCTGGAGAGTTACCTGGGGTGATACTCCTCTGTCCTGTGCGACATGAGGGCAATCGACAGCCCAATGTCCCTCTTCATGTCACCTAGGACAGGCCCCCTTGGCTTGCAGGGGTAGGGCAAGCCCTTGCCCAGTGACCTTGTTGACCACATTTATAGCAGAGGCCTGGTGGTCTCTGAGCCTTAGAAGACCAGGAGTCCAGGGAAGTGGCTGGAGCTGGTCGGACAGCCTTTGCCAGCATGTGGTATTTTTGTTTTCGGCTTTCTCATCTCTCATGGTACACCTTGAAGGCCAGCGCCAAAACTTCTGCATGTGGAGTTAGGGGACCCTTCTCAACCACCAAAGTTAAGCTTTTATGTTGGGTAGCTCTGGGAAAAAGTAGGTCATCAGAAGTTGCTTACCTTCTGGATTTCAGGGTCCAGATTAGTGGTTTGTCCTGTACGACCTCTTTGAGTTTTTCAAAATTTACTGGTTTAAAGCTGCCTTACAGGGACAGGCCAGGAGGCAGATTATGAATCTCTCTCTGGCTAAAATACCACCTGCAGAATTATAATTCCATCGAGGATCTTGGTCAGGTACTGCCGCAGATCCGATTGGATATGTCTCATCTGTTTGATGAGTTTTGTCTGCATGCGTTTTTGCCTCTTCCCAAACTTGCCTGCGTTCATCAGAAAGTAAATTATTAGTAAAGATCATATGTATATTGTGGAAAGTCGTTATAAGATTGAGTAATGTACTAGAACTCTTTAATAATAAAGATGGAGGAGTTAGAGGTATAGGAACCCAGTCTGCTTTCTATTTGAGAATGTTCACTCAGTGAGAAAGGGACATGTACTCTGACAAGACCATCTACCCCAGCAACTTCCCTTAGAAGACAGACCAATGCTGGGTCAGGTGTCCCTGGAGGAGAAGGACTTGGGAGTTGGCTGTGCCCCTAGAGTGAATGATAAGAGGTGTGATGGTTGGCACCAATGCAGCTGGCACAGGAGGAGGGGAGGGTCTGGAGAGATCCAGCTAGTATGCTCTGGGTATCCTGGTGAGAAGAAGAAACTGAGGCAGCAGTTTGGGTTTTTGGTGGTGTGGAAACAGGTCTGCAGGCAGAAGGGAGGCGGTTTTATTAGTTGGATCAAGGGTTGTAGCGTCATCTGGTGGAGGTTTTATAGCTAAGAGAAGTTGGATTGGGTAATAAGAAGAACACATAGGAGGGGTTGGAGTGAAGATGAATGCTTGGGCATAGGGAACCTCTTTCCATTTACCAGACCACTCGCTGGCAGTATGTATGAAGATCCCTTAAACTAATTGGATCTAGTGTGCCATTAGGTAGCCATTTGGAGCTATTGTCTAATGGATACTGAATCCAGACCTTATTGCAGAGGTGTACTAGTTTCACCTCAAGTTGGGTGTTAACTTCAGAGATTTGAGGTTTTCCAGGATACATCCCAGTGGGGTGCCTGGGGATATGTTTGAAAACAATTTAGCGCCCATTGGGTGATGGGGATGTTGCTGAACTATTTGTACCGGCATCCCGAGAAAAGTTCAGTAAGGGGTTACAAGTGTACAGCCAGGCTAGATGTTCAGGTCATCATGTGAACACTCAGGGTCTATGGCAGAAAAGTCCCAGACTTGCTAGAAAGCTGTTCAACCTAGATCTAAGAATTTGTGATAGCTGCAAGAGCCCGAGGGGTTATGAACTGCCTTCGAGAAGAGAAATCACACAAGGTCTAAGTCTTATCTCATATGTCAGCCAGGAGGCTGGTCATAAGGACCATAGCATTGAAATGCCAACCCCTTAGCCTAAAAAAGGGCTGGCAGGTCCTATCTGGCCATTTACGGTCCTTTCTGCCAATTGGAGAAAAACCTTACTGATATGCTGGTGTGTGTTTGAGGGTTTTTTACGGTCTGGTAGCAGGAAATGTGGAACTGTATGGTTTGCTTATGGGTTTCATCTGGCTGACGTGGCAGAGCCTAGCTCCGTGTGGTAGACTGCAGCGGGATAGCACACGTGTAGAATCTGTGAGTCTCGCAGGCAGCGGGAGGCAGTGGTCTGCAGCTGGTGGAAATCCACACAAGGGAGCAGAGGTGTGGTGGTGGCAGAGGTGGCAGCAGCCCATTGGGATAATTACCAGTTACAGTCGATCCTCAAGGTTGTGCCTGTGATGGCCGCTTGGTCCCCCAGCGCTCCTGGGTATCGATTCCTGGCCAATGTACCAAGTTGTGTTAGAAGCGCGAGTCTGGACAGACCACACCAGGCCAATACAGTTCCACATGGGGTTTATTGTGGGGAAGGGGCAAAGGTGACGGCGAAAACAAGGGGAAAGAGAGAGAGAGAGAGAAGAGAGCTCAGAGGGTCTGCCTTTTATTTGGATTGTGATGTAGCTGCTCGCAGGTAAAGGTGGAGGTAAGCCAAGTGGATTCTGGGAATGTATGGGAGTTGCCATGGCTACAGATATGTGGTCCCTGTCACCTAGGTGTGATGTCACTGGTTCAGAGCCAGTCCTGATACCAACACTGAGAGTCCAGTAAAAGAACTAAAATGAAACTGCCAAGCCTCATTAATGTTTTGTAGATTCTCCTCCACCCTATTGGTCCAGTTTAGATAGCCCCAGCCTGGGGTTCCTGCCAGTTTTTCTTAAATGTCATATGAAAACAAAAAAGCTGGCATTTTGAGGGAGCCCACTTTTTTTTTTTTTTTGTCTACCTATGTCTTCTCTGTCCTACAATTTTTCAAATGTGCAGAAAAACTCAAAGGAAAAGGGAAGATTTAACTGTTAAAGTTTTCAAAACCTACTTTAATAAGGGTTCTTTAATGCTTTAACCTCCCTTCTAGCCCACCACCCACCAGAGGTAGTGGACAAGAAAGATTCTTCAGACACAGGGAAGTAACCTGTTTAGAAATAGTTCTTTTGGAGCAAATCCAATCTGCATTGTCAGATATCCGCAGTTCAGTTCACGAATTAGCAATGGCAGCTTGATCCACTCTAAAAACCATTCACAAATCAACAATGGCAGGTCGATCCAGAAGAAGACATGAACTCTGCTATATGC
Source organism: Mastomys natalensis (assembly GCA_021653895.1). Taxonomy (NCBI): domain Eukaryota; kingdom Metazoa; phylum Chordata; class Mammalia; order Rodentia; family Muridae; genus Mastomys; species Mastomys natalensis. The sequence goes on from JAJTUV010003166.1 coordinate 47,526, forward strand.
AGTTTAGAAGTCATTCCTTGGGGGCAATTTCAATATTCAATTTTCAGATACCAGCAGTCCAGTCAATAGTGCCAAGACAGCAAACACGAGCCAGCAGCGTGGCATGACCTAGCATAAGTACCAGGCCTCCACCAAATCAACAGGAGTCATCAGCAGTGGCCAGGAGAAGTTCTCTGCAGTGCCTCTCAAGGAAGTGAAGATCTGTGAAGATGAAGACGTAAGACCAAGGAAGCATTGCAAAGCTAGCTATATAAGCTGCCGTTCATTGAGTACCCACATATCCTCCCATGGGTCTTTCCTCCCATAGTCTTACCCCAGCAAAACACCATGTGAGTCTGTATAGAAAAAACTCCATGTGACTCTGTATTAGCAGACATATCCAGAAACTTCCACTTCATTCTGCCAGTTAGCCCAAGTGCTACAGAAATCTGGCAGGAAACCGCCAGAACACCCCAGAAATTTGTTTTGTTTGGTTTGGATTGGTTTGATTTGGTTTGTTTTTTTTGGTGCATTTGTTTCTATGAAGTCATGACAAATGATGACCAGTAAGGAATGACAAAGTATACCAAGAACACCCAATCATGTACCATCTATTGGGTTTATAAATTTTAAATTTTCTTCTTAACATGTGTCCTTTCCGTGTTTGCTTTAGCAAAACATCCTTTCACCTGTGTGGCCCCAGCAGAACACCATTTGACATAACTGACTTAGAAACCAAATTCCACTTCATTTGACAGTATTAACTTTGAAATATCTTAATGTAAAAAGGGTTACATATAAAATAAAGTTAAGATTCTATAGATCATCTGAAATATGCTTAGCATACATGTATAAAGGGTTGACGAATAACCATATAAAAATAGCAAGTCACTATAAAAACAAAACTTGGAGTTCTTCGCTTCCAGGAATGTTGAGAGTAAAAATGACTAAATGTATCCTCCTATTCTATTTCAAACATTGTATGTGTGTGGAGGGATGGGAGACTTTCAGACATTGAGCAATTGTAGCATAAATTTTTTCTATCCTACTTTAATAAGGTTTCAACCTGTCCTCTAGCCCACCACCCAGCAGAGGTAGTGGAAGGGAAAAGTTATTAGGATATGGGGGAATGGACCTGTTCACAATAGTTCTTTGGGGAGAGCTGGGATCATCTTTGGCAGCAGTTCAGTCCCATAGCAAACACCAGACACGACTCAGCAGCTGCAGACCAGTCCCTCTAGGCAGGCAGACACCAGGCATGAACCAGCAACTGCAGTCCAGTCCTTTCAGCAAGCAGACAGCAGGCAGCTGTAGTTTCAATCCTGAAGAAACCATCAAGCTCACCAACTGGCCTAAGGCAAGGCTTTCAGAAGCAGCAAGCTGCTGTAGGAACTTCAGGAGCAGTTCTTGGGCGACTGTCTCTCAAAGTCAGCATTACCAAGTTGAGCTCAACAAGGCTATGTAAGGTGAAACCAATACATGCGTGTCTTTAATGAAAAATAGCAAGGCGGAGCAAACCAAACCAAGGCTCAGTGCTCAGCTCCCGCTGTCTGTGGGGTCATATTTATACTCCTTCATCACAGGTGTTTTCATGTGTTTGCTATATCAAACATCCTTTTATCTGTGTCTGCTTCAGGAAAACAGTCTTGCACATGTTTGCTTTTAGCAAGACATCGTTTCACTTGTATGCCCAGCAAAAATATTATTTTACATAACTAACTTCCAAAGAAACTAGAAGTTTCCACTTCAAACAATAGAAACAGAAAAAAGCAATAACAAGACTGTAGATATAAACTAATCAACCCAATTTAAAAACAGAGGCCATGAATTTGAAAGAGAGCAAGGAGGGGTATATGAGAGGGTTTTTAAGGGAGGAAAGGGAGGGGAAAATTATTTAATTACATTATAATCTCAAAAATAAATGCAAATGGGAGGGATGGTTGAGATTGGTTAGAATGTCAGAATTTGTAGTGACCCCAGTACATACTATCTATAGGAAACCCGTTATAAACCTAAAAACAGGGACTGGCATGCTTAAGAGAAGATACTGATTTGTAGAGGACCCATGTTTAATTCTCAACACACACATCAGGTGCTCCTAACTATGTGTAATTCCAGTTCCAGGAGACGTGAATACCTTCCAGCCTCTAAGGGCATCTGCACACAGGTTGCACATACCCACACACATAACATATAACTAAAAATAAAGCTTTTTAAAGTTAACATAAGCCTGGCGGTGGTGGCGCACACCTTTAATCCCAGCACTTGGGAGACAGAGGCAGGCAGATTTCTGAGTTTGAGGCCAGCCTGGTCAGCAGTTCAGTCCCATAGCAAACACCAGACACAACTCAAGTGAGTTCCAGGACAGCCCGGGCTACACAGAGAAACCCTGTCTCCCAAAAACCAAAAAAAAAAAAAAAATCACATGATAATGTTAACATAAAACTTAAATAGATTAAGTGTAAAAGACAGGAAAGAATATATATTTTCACAAAAGTAGAATACAAATTAAAAGAACACAACTATATAAAGTGCTGAAAGCTAGCTGTGTATGTGGTATATGGAAACCCAACTTTGAGACTACATCTAGAACATAATAGTCCTGACTCTTAAGTTAATGAGTGGGTCTTAACTTCAATTATTTCAACTGTGTTTTTAATGATGGTTCTTAAATGCTTTAACCTCCTTTCTAGCCACCACCTACCAGAGGTAGTAAAAAATAAAGGTTATTAGGGTACAGGGAAGTGGACCTGTTTTGGAATGGTGTTCTTTGGAACAAATCCCATCTGTGTTTGTCAGGAGATCAGCAGTTTAGTTCAACAGGTCAACAGCGGCAGCTCTCTCCACTCACAAACACACCCAGCAGTCCAGTTCGGTAGAGACAACAAATACAAATTAGCAGCAGTGGTTTGGACCTTTGCTTAGACAGTCAGGTCTCAGCTGAAGTCATCAGAAGTTATTGGCTGTACCTCTCTTGGTGAAGTGAAAATCAGTGATGACATGAACCAAGAAGCATTATAAAGCTAGCTCTCCAAGCAAGCCCCTCTTATAGTAATTGAGTCCTATTTTTACTCCCTCCAAACATCATTTGTCTTCCATTGGTCTTGCCCCAGCACGTGAGTCTGTCTTGGCAGAACTTCGTGTGGGTCTGTATCAGCTGACATCACTCTGCCAATTGGCCCAAGTTTGTGGAAGCATCAAGGAGCACCAGCACACCACCAAAAGCTTTTTGTTTCCTTTCTCTCTATGGAGTCACAAAAATGGAACTCAACAACACATGTAAAGTAAACCAATATATATGTGTGTTGTTAAGCAAAGAATCCCCTTCACATGTGTCCTGTTATGTGCTGCTTTTTGTAAAACATCCTCTGTCCTGTGTCTGCTTCAGGAAATGTTCCTTCATGTGTCTCTTTAGTAAATCATCCTTTCATTTGTGTCCCCTTCAAGAAAACAGTCCTTCACGGTTTGCCCAAGCAAAACACTATCTGACATAACTGCGTTCCAAAAGAAGTTTCCACTTCATAAGTCAGCTTCAGAAACCCCATCTGCCATAAAGTCACTTTGGTTTAAAGAACTCCAAGAACTAATACTCTACTGACCTACAGCTTCAGTCCACAGCAAGTCATCAATATTTTGTGGACCTTGAAGGAAGAAATATAGTCTGTCCTGTATAGACATTTAGGTCTGTGGAAGCTTTTCTCATTCCAAGGCTCTTAAGATACACCTTTCCGGCTAGAATGTTAACCATAGGAGGTTAACTGTGGAATTTCCATAAAGTGGGGAAACCTTTCCCAGGCCACAGACTATAACACAAGGATAGCGCAAAGGCTCCTGGTATGAAAAGGAGGGAAATATTAAAATGGAGGTAGCTCTGTCAAAACATCAAAAATGCGTATTCTGATACAGGCTCAGCACCAGCGAATTGAGGGAAGCCAAAGAGCAAACCCTCAGTAGACATCTCCCCTCCCTACCACATTTTCTTGGGAGTCTGCAATTTTTAGGCTTCCAGAAAGAAGCTTTTCCAGTATTTTTCTTTAAAATTTTTATTTTAGTATGTGGCTTAGGTGCAGTGTGTGTGTGTCTGTCCACCTATCTGTTTTATCTGTGTTGTATAGGCATACATGTATTGCACGTGCCCTTACGAGACAGAAAGGGATGCCTCGTTTTCTGGAGCTGGAGGGTACAGATGTTGTGAAATCTCAGACATGGAACTGAGATCTAAACTCTTGTTTCCTCATGATTAACAACAAAATGTCCTCTTAACTGCGGAGAAAGCCGAGGTGCTGAGGAGCAGGACAAGGGGCAGCCTAGGGGCAGGAAGAGGGCCAAGAGGCAGCCTGAGAGGCCAAGGTGCAAAGCAAAGGAAAAAGCGGAGGGGCCTAGGGCAGAGAGGCAAATAGAGGGGACCCAGGACAGACAAAGAGGCTGAGGGTCTGAGGGCCGGAGAGAAAGGGAGGGGTTTAAGAGGCAGGCAAGGACCTAGGGGAGACCAAGTGACAAGAGGAAGGGAAGAGGGATAGGTCAAGTGACAGACAGACAACTGCCTAGGGCAGCTGATGGCCTAGAGGCAGAGAGGGATGCTGAGAAGCCAAGAGGCAGGGAGGGTGATGGGCCAAAGGGCCATGGGGCAGGCCAAGAGGCACAAAGGGACCCGAGGCAGGCCAAGGCCAGGGAAAGGGGGAGGCAGAGGGCCAGGAGGCCTAGGGTTAGAGGGTAAGATAAAGGTGCCAGTGCAGGCCCAGTGGCGACCAGAGCAGGCCAGATAGGGCAGCCAGGAGCTAGGCTCAGAGGCAGAGATGCTCACCAAGGCCAAAGGGCACATCAAGGGGCACAGAGGCAAGGAGAGGGGCAGGCTAAGGGACAGAGAAGCAGGATAAGGGCCTAGAGGTGGGTACTGAGGCGGCGCAGAGCAGATGGGGTAGCAGAGTGGCTGGGAAGGAAGCATGGTTTTGAGAATGCAGACCAAGATGCAGGAATGGGGGGTCTCCCCCCTGCAGAGCAGGAGTGGGGGTCCTAATTGTTGTGCTCTGTAAAGCTGTTAATGGTAAGGCTGACTAGTGTTGGCTGAGGGTCGAGGGACGCTAGGGAGTAAGCCACTGAGTGGCAGGCAGAGAAGTGAAGCCAGATGTAAGGCAGGCAGAGGGGTGAGGGGCAGACTAAGGGGTGAGGCTAGTTCACAGAGGCAGGTGTGATAGAGGTCCTGTCTATAGGGGTCTAGGAGCCTAGTGAGGCAATATTCGTTGTATTTATTGAGAGGTTTTATTTTTATTTTAGGGTTTAAGAGCATGAGAAGGGGCAGCTGAGGGTCTAGAGGCATGGCAGTGGAGGGGCGAGAAGGTAGGAAGTGTGGGTGTTTGTGCCAAGGGATTAGAAGACGCTGACTGATGAGACAGGAAGGGCAGGCAGAGATGATCTGTGAGGGGCAGGAGAGGCTGAGAGGGCAAACCAAAGGGACAGGCTGATGGGGCGAAGTCTAAGGGCGAAGTTCGTAGTGCCTGTAGAGATGAGGTCAGATTGTAGACGTTTGATGAAGGCAGCGGGAGAGGTGGGGCTTCAGGGATGCCTTATGTGTTGATGGGGCGTCATGAGATCTGTAGGGGGCAGTGTCCCAGAGAGTTGGCTTGGCACTGATGTGGGTCGCTATTGGCGTGAGGAGGGGTGGTAGGTTAGTCCAAGGGGCTAGAGAGGTATGGCATGTAGACTCTTATAGAGAGTACACAGAGGGCCTAGTGAGCAGACGAAGGTGGTAAACGATGTGGGGAATAAGGTGCTGGATTTGTTCGTGGGTGTTTTTTCTATCATGACTGTTTTAGTTTACTAGAGTTAACGCGGTTATTATGATAAACAACAAAGACTGAGGGACCAAAGTGGGAGCAGAGGCATGATGGGGGCAGTAGGTGATCGGGAGCCAATGGGAGGTTGTAGCTGCCTGTCACTCCCCCTGGTCCACTCCCACCCGCGACTCACCACCTCTACAGAGACGCATACATGTAAACAGCCTGTCCGTCCCTCATCCCTACCTACCTCCCAAGGGCGGACGTCTCTGTTTCTCCCCACCCTATATACTCACATACTCTCCCCTGCCCTTCATTCCTTCTCCCTTAGTCCCTACGGTTGCCCACTCCATTATAAACAAGTACAGCCCGGCGCTAGTAGCTTCTCCTCACGTCCTTCTCGTATCTTCGCTTGCCATCCCTCGTTTCAACACCTCAGTTACCAGCAGCACGCGCTCACCGCTCTCAACCCCCTCTGCAAATCACATCTGTTCCTAGCGGCATAGGACAGATAGGGGCAATCATGCTAGGGCCTAAGGTAAGACCCATAAGCAGAGAGGCAGAGAGCCAAGGAAACCACAGAGGAGGCTGGGAGTGTCGTAGAGGAAACCTCGAGGGAGCCCAGAAGGAAGAGATACATGTAAGAGTCAGAGGAGAAGATGAGTGGGCTGCAGAGTAGGTCGCTATGGGGTAGTGGGCGCAGAAGCCAAATTGGAAATCGATGAGAGTATAAACAAAGGGCCTTTCAGAGGTGGCCTAATGGTGCAGGGTGAAGTGGCACTGGCTGTGCAATAGAGTAAAGACAAATGAAGGGTGCCAGCGTTAGTAAGGGGATCGATGTGTCCAAGTATGATTGGCTGTGGAGGAATCGAGGGGGCCAAGTCAAAGGGACAGACACAGACAGAGAGAGCCTAGATCTGGACGCCTAGGTAGAAAAATATAGGAGACTAGAGGAGAAGCATAGTGCCTAGAAGGACGAGGGGCAGGATTAGGGGCTGTCTAGGAGGAGGAGGCATGAGCGGGCTATACTCAGGTAATAGAGCGTGACTGGCTGGCCGAGTAGCTGGGCAAAGGGGATGAAGAAAAGGAAAGACATCAGAGGCGCATAGAGGGCCAAGAGGGAAGAACCAAAGGGAAAGGTATTGAGGTTGTGACAAGGCAGGCTAAGGGCAGCTGGGAATGGCTGGCCATGAGACAAGACTTAGGAGTAGCAGTACAACCAAGCTCTAAAAAGCAGGATGTCATGAAGTAAAGATGGTATCAGACCAAGAAGCCAAGAGGCAGGGAGGGGAGACGGGGCAAGCCAAGGGACTTGAGGGGGCAGACCAAAGTGGCCTAGAGGTGAGCTGAAGGAGCAAGTTTGAGGAGGCCGAGGGGGAAGTGAGGTTCAGACAGATGGACAGGAGCCAGGGAATGGAACAGGGTCAGAAAAAGGGACAGATGAAGCAGCCAATGAACTAGAGATGGGGCTGAAGGAAGGAGTAGTGAGTTGTGCTGAGGGGCGTGGGCTAAGGGCCGAGGACATCACTCAATAGGGTCCAGGGTGTCTAGGCTGAAGTTTAGGGCCTATAGATAAGATTCCCCCTGCACCCTCCCCCCCCCCCCCTACTGTTGTTGTTGTTGTTCACGCCCCCTCCCCCCCCTCCCCCCCCCCCCCCCCCGCCCCCCCCCCTCCCCGGACACGTGAAGAGCAACCATTGTGGTCATCACGGGATCCAGTAACTCATAGGGAATCCAGAGGCAGGGGAGAAACTGACAGGCTCCTAGAAGAGACAGTAGAAGTAGCAGACTGATAATGGCCTAGAGAAATTAATAATTGTGGGCTGAGGGGCAGTTGAGAGGGTATAATGGGGAACAGGGAATGGTAAGGTGAAGACTGAGAGGCATGGCAGGACAGATCCAATTGGAGAGATCCAAGGGCTAAAGAACCAAAGGTGGTCCGGGTAGCCAGGGAGTTATGTTTTGTGGAAATGTCATGACAACGCGGAAAGAGAAGCAGACTGAAGGCTTAGGAGTGTTGAAGTAGTGGTGGTTGTGGAGAGCTCAATTCAGGGTCCAGGGTCTTCGATTCTTAGAGGGAGATACTAGACAAGGTGATAGATGTCGTGTGTTTATATTGCTTGATTGATGTGCAAGTGGCTGGAGAGCAATGAAAGGAGAAAAGCGCAGTAAAGAAAAAGAAAGGATGGAATCCTGAGGTTTGGGTTTTGATATGTTTACCATAGTGTGTTTCTTGATTGATTATCCCATAGAAGCAGTTAGATGGTGTGAGAGAAGAGGGAGAAACAGAGGTGACGAGAAGGACTGCCAGAAGGGGGCCAAGTGGCAGGCAGGTATGGGCTCCAGAGTGGGAACAAAGGGCAGAAGAGCACTGATAGAGTGTGAGGTGGGGATAAACCAAGGAGAGGACAGGCCTGTGGGGACACAGGAGGTAGAGGTCGTAGGGCAGTGCCAAGAGTGCAGAGGGCAATGTGGCCATGAAGTACAGAACAGATAGAACCAGAGTGCCTGCTGAAGGAGTGTACAGTTTCTAAGGATTTGGCTGGAGTCTACGAGGCTCGGGCTAGGTGGGGCCTACAGTTTGCCTAGGGGCCAAGGTTCTAGAGATCAGGGGCATGGTGGCTATTTGGCTCCTCAAGGAGACAGAGAGAGGCAGATCCAATATGGCCTAGAGGGGGGCGGGCTACAATGTACAGTTGAGGGATCTGAGTTCGGTGCTATAGAGGCTGTGTAGTGCGTGGGGCAAGTGACTCCCTGGTGTGGCCAGGCTCAGGCTTAGGCAAGACAGTGCTCGATCCTCGAAAAAGTGTGTGGAGCCAAGGGTGCCAAGAGGACGTGGAGGTACATGCAGACTAAGGGCAGTAGAGGTAGAACCCAAAGGGCCATGAGGCGTGTCACTCCAGGGTCACGAAGTATTGTTGTAAGACAATGACTAAGGGATAAGATGCAGAACTGATCGGAAGCAGAGAGCTGTGGTGCCATCAACTGTTCGGATGAGGAGAAGTGAGAGCGCTGGAGAACAAACAGGAGCTAGGGCAAACAGAGGCCTCGAAGGCTGCCAAGGTGACAAGACAAGTGGGTGACAGTGGGATAGTCAAGGGGATGAGAGGCAGAACGTATGAGGGGGTGTGGCTGGGGGCAGAATGAGGTTGGGCTGGGCCTAGGAGGTGCATCTGGGGGTGTCTCAGAGTCTAGATGCAGGGACGAAGTAGCCTAAGGTGAAGGCACAGAGCTGCAGGAAGCCACGTAATGGGGCTTTGCTAAGGGATAAGGCAGGGCAGTCCATGATGCTAGGTTTCGGTCCATGAGGCTCAGTGTCCTAGAATGTTTCTAGAGGCAGTCAGAGGGGCTGTAGGCATAGACAAGAGAGTTGCCAAATGTGTGTCGGGGTCAAAGGGTCAGAAGAGTTGGTTTGTGTTGGGTAGGTGGGTCAGAGGTCAGAGAGGCAAGGTTTGGAGGTGGAGGGGAGGTTGTTTGTTTAGTTGTTTTGTGTATTTAGAGGATTCTTGGTGGGGGGGAGGGGGGGGATGGGGGAAGGTGTTGATGTTGGAGGTTGTGTGTTTTTTTGTTTAGTGTTTTGTGTTGTTATGTGGGGTGCTTTGGGGTGTTTGTTTATTGTTGAGAGGTTTGTGTATAAAGTTGGTAGAGAGGTGGTGGAAGAGGTTTGTTCTAGTGGATTTTGTGATTGGGGTGGGGGAGGGTAGAAGGACGAAAGGTTGGAACCAGTTGGGGGGGTAGGAGGCGAGAGGGTGGTGATTAAGGTTAGAGTTTGTGTGTGTTTTTATGGTGTTAGGGGGAAGGGAGTGTTGAAGTGTTTTAGTGGGGAGGGGGGGGGTTATAAATAAGTAGGTGGGGGGGTTGGTAGTTTATAAAGCTTAAAGAGGGCGCAAGTGGTTGATCACGTTTTTTGTTATGATTTTTAGGAAGAATTTTTGAGAGTGCTTTGAAAACTGAGGCGTGCGTTGTATATGTTTACAACGAGTTGTGGTGGGGGGGTGTATTTGTTGAGAGTAGAAAATGTGATTTGACATGTGGTTATTATGTTGTGTTGCGGTCTCCAAAATGTTGAGATTGAAGGAATGAGGATGTAGATTGTTTTTTTGCTGTGTATGAGGGGGCTGTATGTTTAGTTTTGGGTGGTTTGTTGGTGTTTAATTGGTGTTATTTTTTTTGTAATTGTATTATGTTAGGTGTGATTTTAGAAAAAGAAAATTTCTATTTAATTTACTTATATAATTATATTTATTGTTTAAAAAGGAGAAGAATGAGTTGAGTAGTAGGATAAAGGAGGTATATAGTTATTGTTTATATAATTGCTCGTTAGGCATCATAGAATTAGGAGGCACTAGAGGTGTTGAGTATTGGTGTGGCCAAGTGGTCGTAGTGTTTGAAGGGGGAATTGAGGGACGCTAGAAGCAGAGAGGCAGCCAAGAGCTGAGGGGACCATATGGCAGCTGGAATCTCTGAAGAAGAGGCAGACTATAAGGAATGTGGGTGTACAGACAGGTGGGCATGAAAATATTAATAGATAGTAGGAGGTCAGGAGGCCAACAGACTGAGTAGAGATAGTTATGGCCTAGAGAGGTGTGCTAGTAAATGTGTACGCAGTATCAGGGTGAGTCAGGGTGTGTGAGACAGAGGAAATGTCTTAAGTGGGTCGCAAGAAGGTGTCAAGGGAATGTAAGGTGATGGACGCCGTCTGAACCAGTGGTGTGCTGACGAAGAGCCTGTTGTGAAGTGCCTAGAGTAGTTGGTCAGCGTCTGTAGGAGAAACAGGTGAAGGTCTTAGACAGTGGGCTTAGAAGGCCGGAGTAGATCAGCAGATGAGGCCTAGGCGGCTTAGGATGTGCTGAGGAGGTGTGACTTAGGGCAGGTGAGACAGAGAGGGCCGAGAGGGCCAAGAGGGAGACAAGAAACAGGTAAGGCCAAGGGCAGCAGGCTTTGGGGCAGGGAAATAGGACAAGGGACCAAGGGGGAAAAGGGGAGAGGGGGCTGAAATAGGGGAAGGCCTAAGTCGCAAGCCAAAGCAGTCAAAGGGGGGCCAAAAGGCAGAGAGGAGGGGCAGCCAAATGCAGAGAGACAGACAAATGACCTTTAAAAGGTTTTGGGTGAGGGGGAAATTTGAGGGGTCCAGGGATTGAAAAGGGGTGAGAGCAGGCCAAGGGGTTTTAATTAAAACTATTGGACAGGGGCAGACCAGGGGTCAGGACCAGGGAGGTTTAAAAAAGGGGACAAAGAAAACCAAGGACCTAGAGGTGGGGTGAGCAGACCAGAAACCATGGGGGTCTGAGGGGACCTAGGGGAAGGGGCATTCTGAGGGGAGTGTCAAAGAGGGGAGGCCAGTGGCCAAGAAAGGGAGGCAGTCCCCACCCCCAAAAAAAGGGGTAAAAAAATAAAAAAAAAAATAGGGGCCCCAGGGCAGCAGGGTGAGGAATTGGAGAAGGAGGAGAATGGGTCCTGGGGTCAGGCAGAGGTGTCTGAGAGGAGGGATAAGGGGCCTAAGGGCAGCAAGGGGCAGGCTAGAGGTGCCAAGAGCAAGCAGTTGTGCTGAGAGCCAGGCAGAGTGGGCTAGGAATAAACCAAGGGGGCTGGCCTGGGGTACAGCAGGAGGCTCGGGGCTAAGAGACTGGTTGAGATGCCTAGGTGCAGGCAGAGAGCCTTTGAGGCCTGCTGAGAGGTAGGTAGACTATGGAAGGCAGAGGGTCCATGAGGCAGGCCTAGAGGCCTACATTGGGGCATAGGGGCAGTCAAGGTTCTAAGAGGAGGTGGTGGGTGTGTGGCTGGCCAAGGGAGAGAGAGGCAGACCAACTGGCTTCGATATGGGCCGAGTGTCAATTGAGGGGCCAAGTTTAGAGAGTGCCTAGGAAGCAGGCGAAGAGGCCAAGGGTCAGGCAGCTAGACCAGGAAGTGGACCAAGGGAAAGAGATGAAAGACTAAGGGGCCAGGGCCAGGTCAAGGGTCCAAGAGGCAGGATGGAGTGACCTAGAGAGAAAAGGCAAGCGGAGAGGATCTGAGAGGTAGGTAGAGGGTCAAGAGGAAGATTAATGGATAGGCCTAGGGGCACTGGGCCAGATAAGGGCTGCTGAGAGGCAGGACGATGGTTCTAGGGTCAAGCAGTGGTCTGAGGGGCATTTTGAGTATCAGGCCAAAGGGTTTCTTTCTGTTTCTGAGAGGCAAGATGATGGTTCTAGGGTCAGGAGAGGGTCCATGAGGCTCACTAGGTGGGCTAGAGGCAGGCATAGGGGCCTACAGGGCAGAGGATGTGCCAAGAGGCTGAGAGGAGGAGCAAGCCAAATGGACAGGAGGTAGACTAACCATGCCTAGAAATGGCCCTGTCAGTTTGAAGGGTCAAGTTTTCGAGAGGTGGAGAGGCAGGGCCAAGGTGGCAGGGGCAGGGAGAGATGCCAAGAAGCCACACCTGGAAAGCTAGTACAGCTCAAGGGGTCAAGGGGCCAAGAAGCAAGGGATAATGGGCCTTGGGGTAGTTTACAGGGAAGATAGCAGGTCAGGTGAGGATCTAGGGGCAGTCTGATGCCAAGAGACAGATAGGGCAAGCTGAGTGCATACAAAGAGGCAGGCTGATATTGGCAGAGGAGCAGGCTGAAGGGCCAAGGGCAGAATGGTGTACAATGCTGATAGGGACATGCGCCAACAGTGCTTAGGGCAGAGGGACAAGACTGAGGGCTGAGAGCCAGGCATAGTGGTAAGAGCACTTTGTTTTGTTTGCAGAAAGACTTGTGGGTTTGCCTATGGAACTTTCTGTAGCTGACAAACATCACTGTTCATAGGCTTTTTTAAAAAAAAAACCGTGCACCCCCCCCCCCCTTTCAACATTCAAAAAATGTTCCAAAAAATATAATTACTTTATATCCCCCTTTCATACGATGAGAGACAGAACAAAACTTGGGATCCATACCGAGACATACTGGCTGGGGTTTATATTCAACTTGACCCAAGCTAGCATCATCTAAGAGGAAGGAAGCCTCCACTTGGAGAAGATGCCTCCATAAGATCAGGCTGTAGCCAACCTGCAGAGCATTTCTAATGGAGATGATTGATATAGGAATGCCCAGCCCACTGTTGGGTGGTACCATCCCTGGGCTGGTGGTCCGGGTTCTATAAGAAAGCAAGCTGAGCAAGCCAAGAGGACCAAGCAGTGAGACAGTACTTTTCTATGGCTTCTTTTCACCTCCTGCCATGTTTGGTTCCTGCCCTGATTCCTTCTATGATGAATAGCAATGTGGAAAGCGTAAGCCAATATAAACCCTTTCCTCCCCAGTTGCTTTTGATCAGGATGTTTTTATCACAAGCCATAGTAACCCTAAGACACAAGAGAAACGCACAAAAATAACTTCTTGAATTAGAAGAAATCAGGTAGGACATTTTTTTTTTTCAGTCTTGGAAGGCACAACTTATGTAGAACATGGGATTCAACAAGACAGTGTTCTAAGAGTAAGTTTCTCAGTACATACATTAAAAATTCAGAGAGATGTCAAATAAGTAGTATAATGATTCACCTCAAGGTTTTAGAAAAAACAAGTAAAAGCCATGCTCCCAAACATGAAGCATCGCAGGATAATGAAGGTCAGAGCAGAAAAGGTGATAGAACTGTCCAGGGAACTGATCAGAGGTGTTCATTTGGGATAGCAAATTGACAAACTTAAGTTAACCAAATGAAAGAAAAAAGCCAAATCAATAAATTACCCATGAGAAGGGGAATATTACAACAAATTCCAAAATAAGTCTGAGGACTAGCATTAGAGAATACTGAGAAAACTAATGCAACAAGAAATCTAGAAAAAATAGTAACTAATTCCTATACCTATTAAATCCACTAAAATTCAGTCAAGAGGATATAAACAATTTTGAACATCCATGTCAAGCAGTGATATCTAAAGAATATTAGAAAAACATACAACAGGGGCTGGTGAGAAGGTTTAGGAGTTAAGAGCACAGGCTGCTCTGCAGAGGTCCTGAGCTCAATTCCCAGTAACCACATAGTGACTCGCACCATCTATAAAGGGATCTGATGCCCTCTTCTGGCTTGCAGGTGTACATGCAGGCAGAGCACTCACATTTAAAAAACGAATCATACAACAAAGATGAAGTGGAAACTTCTGGAAAGTCAGTTATGTCAAATGATGCTTTGCTGGGGCGCACAGGTGAAAGGATGTCTTGCTAAAGCAAACACGTGAGTGAATGTTTTCCTGAAAGCAGACACAGGTGAAAATGTTTTGCTATAGCAAACACATGAAGGGACACATGATATTCAGAAGGAATATAAATATGACCCCACAGTGGGAGCTCAAGCATTGGTTTGCTTTGTTCCACCTTGCTAGTCTTCGATAATGATATGCATGTATTGGTTCACCTTACATTGAGTTGCTGGAGCTCTCCTTGTGGTGATCCCATAGAGAGAAGCTAGCCAAAGAACTTCTCCTGAGGTTCCTTGCCACTTCTGCAGCCTTGGTCTGGTTGGAGAGCCTTGCAGTTTATTCTGGATTGAACTGCTCTTGCTGGTTCATGTCTAGTGACTGCCAAGCAGATTGGGCTACAGCTACTAGTTCGTGTGTGGTGTCTGTTGACAGGACTGAACTGCAGCTGGTGAATCATATTTGGTGTTTGGTAGTGGACTGAACTGCTGGTATCCTGACAACATAGACTGAACCCTTATACCCAAAGAACTACTTCTAAACAGGTCTACTTCCTCTGTGCCTAATAACTTCTCTTTTCTACTACCTCTGGTGGGTGGTGGGCTAGAGGGGGGGTTGAATGCTTCTTAAAATAGGTGGAGAAAAATTTATGCTTATACAAAGAAAAGTTCATACTGGATGGATATGCTGCTGAATTCTACCAAACCTTTACAGAGGAGCTAATACTAAAATCCCTTAAACATATCTGTAAAATAAAAAGGAAGCAGTGCTTACTGAACTCATTCTGTGAAGCCAGCCTCATTATGATTCCAAAACTCGATAGGAAGAGAACTAAGGAAACAACAAATATAGATCAGTTTTCATGATGGACATTGATACAAGATTTTTCAATTAAATACTTGCAAGCAAATTCAAGAGTGTCTTAATTAGGGTTTTACTGCTGTGAGCAGACACCACGACCAAGACAAGTCTTATAAGGACAACATTTAATTGGGGCTGGCTTACAGGTTCAGAGGTTCAGTCCATGGAACATTGGCAGCATCAGGCAGGCATAGGGCTAGAGGAGCTGAGAGTTATATCTCTTGTTCCAAAGGCAGCTAGAATAATACTGGCTCCTAGGACTGGGCTATTAAAGGCCGAACCCACAGTGATACACTTACTCCAACAGGGCCACACCTCCTAATAGTGCCACTCCCTGGGCCAAGCATATTTGAACCATCACAAAGAGCATGGTGGTTTTACCCCTAAATTATAGAAAGTACTTATAGGAAGTACCATGTGTACTCAGTGCGTTTTAAAAAATAGAGTGCTTGAAGTTGAGATTAGGAAAGAGGAGGGGGGAAAGTGGAAGAATTGGAAAAGGGGGAAGGGGATCAAATTTGATAAAACACATTTTTTGTATATATGAAATTCTCAGTCAGAAGAAGAAAAAGTGAACAAACAAACCATATCACATCACGACACATAAATACACTTAAGGACAGAAGTCACAGGATAATCTAATAGATGCCTATAAGGAACATACTTCAACAAACTACAGGGTACATGTAATCATATTGTAGTATGTGTGGAAAATCTGAAGGCAGTTATTCTAAAACTGGGGAAAGAATGGTATTCACACTCACTGCTTTATATGATGCTTGAAAAACTTAGATAAAGCAAAAGACAACAGAAAGAAATGGGACATGGATAAGAAAGGAAGAAATCAAATTATCCACTTTGAATATGCCACGATCTAAAGACTCTATAAAGATTCCACCAGAAAACTCTTAGATAGGATAATCAATTTCATTTCTAATAACTATTTCTGATAAACATATCCATAAAGGTAAATATGTTTGCTCTGTAGTCCAGGCTGGCCTGAAACTCTTAAGTTGGCTTCTTTCTCCCAAGTGCTAGGATGGGAGGCAATGCCCCACCATGCTTGACTAAAATAAAAGGTTTCCATTTTTTTCATATTCATCTCTAGATTTGTTGTCAAACCAAGAAAAATTCTCAATAGATTCTTTTAGGAAAGAAATTGACAGACTTAACCTCAAATTCATATGGAAATACAAATAACCTAGCATTGTCCAAAGAACTTTGAAAAATAATAACAAAAGGAACTTAGCTATAATAATCAGCACAAGCAATACTGGTATAAAGAGGATATAGAGCAGTGGGACAGAATGTTCAAGAATATATCCTACATGTGGACAATTGATTTTGTAAATAAAGATGCCAAGTCAAATTCCACTGAGAATGGGTATTTGTCACCCAATAGTTCTGAAACAATTGTATAACTGTATGCAAAATGAATGTCTCTCAACTTTCACTCCACATTATGTTTAAATGTTAATACAAAATGAATTCCATACCAAATGCAAGAACTCGAGTTATCAAGCTTCTGGAAAGAAGTCAGGAGAAAAATCTAAGCATCTTGGTTTGGAAAATATTTAGTAAGACATAAATCTTGAGCTAGAAAATGAAAAAAAAAAAAAAAAAACCCAATACATTGGCTTTCATAGGAATGTGAAGTATTTCCCATTCAAATTGCCTATTTCATGTATAAAATCAAAAATTGGAAGAAAATAGTTGCAAAATATGTATCTGACAAAGGATTGGTATGTAGAATGTATAAAAAAATTTGAAAACTCTTTAATGAAAAGGTAACTCAGTTTTTTGAGATAAGAATTTGAACAGAGAGTTCGCCAAAAATATAAACACTTTAAACATATGAAAAGGCATTCAGTATTATTATTCATTAGGAAAATGTAAATCAATACCACATGAGATACTGCTGCACACTTTGTGCAATGCATTTACATGGGCAGAAACTCTCAAGCATTTATTAGGAATTTTAAAATTGTTATGTCTATTTTTGACAATAATTCATCAGTTGTTCACAGTGTTCATGCATAACATTATGCATGGTGGGTGTTCTATGAGCTGGCTCCAGGAATCAAACTCAGGTTGCTAGGCTTGTGTGACAAGTGCTTTTACCTGCTGACCCACCATGTAGTCATTGCTGTTAAGACAGGGAAAGTAGCTCAGACTTGGGTTCACAGTGTTCCTGTCTCAGCTTCCCGTGTAGGCATAAATTTTTTCTAACCTACTTTTAAATAAGGATTCAACCTGTCCTCTAGCCCACCACCCAGCAGAGGTAGTGGAAGGGAAAAGTTATTAGGATATGGGGGAAGTGGACCTGTTCAGCAATAGTTCTTTGGGGGAGAGCTGGGATCATCTTTGGCAGCAGTTCAGTCCCATAGCAAACACCAGACACGACTCAGCAGCTGCAGACCAGTCCTCTAGGCAGGCGACACCAGGCATGAACCAGCAACTGCAGTCCAGTCCTTTCAGCAAGCAGACAGCAGGCAGCTGTAGTTCAATCCTGAAGAAAACCATCAAGCTCACCAACTGGCCTAAGGCAAAGGCTGCAGAAGCAGCAAGGCTTGTAGGAACTTCAGAGCAGTTCTTGGGCGACTGTCTCTCAAAAGTCAGATTACCAAGTTGAGCTCAACAAGGCTATGTAAGGTGAACCACTACATTGTGTGTCTTTAACAAAAAATAGCAAGGCGGAGCAAACCAAACCCAAGCTCAGTGCTCAGCTCCCGCTGGTCTGTGGGGTCATATTTATACTCCTTCATCACAGGTGTTTTCATTGTTTGCTATATCAAACATCCTTTTATCTGTGTCTGCTTCAGGAAAACATTCTTTCATATGTTTGCTTTTAGCAAGTGACATCGTTTCACTTGTATGCCCAGCAAAATATTATTTACATAACTAACTTTCCAAAGAAACTAGAAGTTTCACTTCACTTCCTGAGTTCTGGAATCAGAAATATGCCACTACACCTTGTTTACAATGTTAAATATGTCCTTAACACACAGCCAAACCATTTCCTTTCCTATATATTTTTTTAAGAGAAATGGCATCATGTATACACATGTCAACCTACACATAAATGTTTAAAACAGCTTTATAAACAAAATGCCATCATTAAGAATGGATAAACAAATTTATGCTGTAACCACCAACTTTTTAAAAAGAGAAAATTATTGACTCACTAAACAATTGGGTATATTCATAATAAATGTGCTGAATGAATATATAAAAGCATAGAATATATAATTCCACTTTTTGTCAATTTCTAGAAAGTTCAGAATGTTATTCTATAATGCTCAAGAGAAATATCAAAGTTTCTTAGGAAGAGGGATGAATTTAGGATAGATGCAAGGAAATGTTTGCAATGAAAGATAGTTCATATCTTGCTTTTTTCATATTTCAGTAAGGAATGTTTAATTTACTTTTTAAAAATATGTCCAGTTGTATTCCAGCTATACTTTAAACATGGCTTATAAACAAATTTATATATACCCCCCACAAACATGTCTAAAAAGGGTAATTTAGGTTTATTTTATTTTTATGTATATGGCCTATGAGAGTTATGTACATACATGCATGCAAAGCCTAAGGAGTCCAAAGAGGGGTGTTGACCCTCCTGCAACTGGAGGTCAGGCAATTGTGGACCAGCTGTGTATTTGCTGAGACCTCCAAAAATTTGGGGTCTCTGCCAGAGCAGTAAATGCTCTTAATTGCTGAGTCATCCTTCCTGCCCATGAAATTCATTGAAGGCAACACTTTTTTTAATTCATTTATTCTGAACCTTGGGTCCAATAGGTTGTCACAACTAATTCTGATAAGACTGGGATTCAAATTTAAGTGTTTTTTGTTTTTTTATTTTTTTTGCCAGGTATGGTGGTATATTCCTAAATGCCAGCATTTGGGGGACAGAGGTGAGGAGAGCACCACAAATTTGAAGTTGACAAGATCTACATAGCAACTTCTAGATGAGCCAGGGCTACACAGTGAGATCCTGTCTCAGAAAAAGAAAATATAAAAGAATGTAAGTGTTCTTTCCTGGATATTGCTCCTTTTAATATACCAATTGAAGAGCACAGATCAAAGGAAGGATTATCATTTGTGGATTTTTACAGTTTTCCATACCATACTTGTTGGAAAAGACATACTCATAATGAAAAGGGTTGATTTTTTCCAAGAATACTTTCCCAGTGTTCTGCAGATGACTGTGATGGTTAGTGAAAGCTGACGCTGAAAGCTTTTTGTTTTGTTTTTGTTTTTGTTTTTGGAATTTGCAAATTAGTTATTCACAATGATTAATAAAATAAAACAAAGTTATAATTAAATAAATTGTATTAAATATAGATAATAATCAAACTTAAACACTGCTAGTTATTTTAGTATCTTTACCTTAAATTATCCTAAGTAATATTTTGTCATGCAGTGTTGTGTGACGTGCATTATGTATGATAGGGTGCAGATCACATGCATTGAATATTTGTGGAAATACCAGGTTACTTTTCCAACTTAAAATAATTGAGGCATGATCCTCAACTTGAAAAAGAGTTCATGTTTGTCTCCTCTCCAGAGTGTAGAATTACGAGAGCTTCTACATGGGTGCTGGAGATATGAACTCTTATACTTTTTGCTTGCATAGCAAGTATTTTACCACAAACCATCCCCATAGCTCCTCCTTAGTTAAAAAGTTTCATGAGGTTACATTGGTGGCTTGAAGTTGGTATAATGAGAGTAGGCGATAATAAAATTACCAAACAGATACAGAACCGGAGACTTCCTTCCCTTCCTTGAAAACTGATTGTTAAAACACATACTAGTGAACCACTGAAGACTGGCTTTGGAAGGCAATGTATCTGTGCCTTAAGTCATGAAGGTGAACAAAGAGGGAGTTAGTGTCTTAGGGTCCAGTTTCTTATACTGTGCGTTTTTCACCCCATGTATTCTCAGGTAACTGAATGAGGAGAAAGTCACAAACAATTTGCCAACTATAAAAGGGTTGTGTACACAAAATAACTAAAATTAATTTAAAATCAAATGCAAAATGAATCCAGGGAGTGTCTGGCATTGTTTCCTGCTGATACCTCATGTGGCTTCATTGCAGTCTTGATTCTGAACAAATTTTGCCCATTTTTCCCTGTGGACGTGTCCCAAAAACACAACAAGACAATACACACCTGTGATGCCCTGGCTCTATCCTTTGGCCTTGAAAGATGCTGGGAGCCAGCTTGGCCTGGAATGGTTTGAAGTGGTACCAGAGTTGGACTTTGATCTAAAGACTGATGGTTTCTGGCCTTCTAGCTCTCTAATTATACTGAATGCTTGCTAATAATCCTTTAGACTTAACAGTCTCTTGCTTATTCTGTGGGTTGAAATCTGCTAGTTTCTTTTTTTCTTAGCTCTCTGTGGCTTCTTTTTTTTATGATTCTCTGTGCTTTATTAAGTGCTGTATCTTTATTTTATAACTCTCTAGTATTGTTCTGTGCTTCATTAAGTGCCAGGGAAACTTAACTTTCTTACTTTGTGCTTAAATAAATGCTAATATCTGGTGATTAACATGCTGTTTAGCAGTGGGAATTCAGTAAAGGATTTATTGCTAGTGCTCCTTTTTCTGGCCAGCCCTTCAGAAGCCCTTCAGAGGGGTGGATAGTTAACTCTTTGTGAACTAGAGAAAAAGGAAAGGAAAAGAATCAAAATGCTTTATACAGTCAAATATGCACAGACACATATACCACACTCTGGCTGGGCCTGGCCATCTGTCACAGTCAACTCCACAAGTATTCATGTATGCTTACATATATACATACTTATATACACACATACTTTATAGACAAACACACATAGACATTTGGATGGATGGATGGTGGATGGATGGATGGATGGATGGATGGATGAGACAGTGCTCCCAAGCCCAAACCCATCCTACCAACAACTTTATTTCCTTTCTCTGGTCTTTTTATACCTTCTTAGATGAAAAGTTCTTTAGAAAACCAACCTCAGAGATAAAACAATATCAACTAACCCGGACCCCTGAGAACTCCCAGAGACTAAGCAACCCAACCAAAGAGCATACATGGGCTGGTCCACTGCCGCCCAGGCACATATGTAGCAGAGGGCCTGCCTTATCTGGCCTCAGAGGGAGAGGAAGCACTAATGCTGTAGAGACTGAATGCCCAGGGAACAGGGAAGTGGGGGAGGGGTGGGGGAAAGCACCTCTCAGAGGCAAAGGGGGGGGGGGACTGGGGTGGAGAGGGCAACATGTGGAATGTAAAAAAAAATTTTTAAAAATTCCACAAGGAACTCAGAAGAAAAAAAAAGGTTTACATAAAATGGGAGTTATAGAAGGAGTGTTAATATTAAGTTCATTCTATATGATCATTATAAGTTCAAAGCAACAGTTTTTATATTCTTGGATCTAATGTTTATCTTTCAACACAAATTTGTCCCAAGTCTACTTCTCTTTTTAGTGTGATTATGAAAGCTCATTGTATTTCTTATTACACAGCCTTTACTTACTATTCTGAGGAGTGAACACATTCTATTCTTGATTCTAACTTTATTACATCTTTCTAGCAAAACAACTAAGACCATCCATCTCTAAAACCTTTCTTCTTAAATTATTTGAATCAAATCAAGAATTTTACAGAATCATTAATTCATCTAAACAGCATTAATTCATGAAAGTTCATCTTTACATTGATTCTGCAGGAAATCAATAGGCTGGGTTAATGCCTAGGGATTATTATATTAGTTTAATAATGACAGGAAAGCATATCAGCTGCAAGAAGCAATCCTGAGATGAATTTTCTCTGGAATCTTGCCCTCCAGCTCACTCATAGTAGATCATGAAAAAATGGTGGACCACCTCCAGGAAGGCCACCTGCTAGCCTTAGCCTATCCTAGATGGCTCCTGACATCTCCTCCCTTCGAATAAAATATAATGAAATGTGAATCTCTCTATTTTACAGCTTACGTAGATATATGAAGATGAAAGAATAAATATAATCTCTAAATTTATAAGAAAACTCCATATGAAATTACTTTTAACAAAATTTCTAGCTGAATTGAAAATTAACAAACCAGCTCCTGGTATTAATCTGAAAACGTAGTTTCCATCTTAATAGCAAGCTGTAAATTATTTTAGACACTCTGCAGATATTCTTGTATTTGCTTTTAGGACATCTGTGGTCCAATAATAGGAGTATCATAAATCCATTTATGGTTGGCATGACATGAAGTGATTAAAGTGTCTTAATATTTTTTAGTCTGAGTCCCTATGTAAAGGATGACTTTAAGACATTAACTCCATCTGTCAAACCTTGATCAATTTTTGCTTGATTAATCAATGCCAAGGGAACATTTTGGGATTGAGAGGCCAAATCTTTTAAGTTCAGTCTCCGTTTTAGAGAACCAGACTTAAGTTTGAAGTCAGGTAAACTAACAGGCTGGTACCTAGTATTAGTTTCCAAGTTGCCCCCCAACAAAAACCCAATCCTACCTCCAGTCTCTAGGCTAATCCCTAACCAGACCAGTGTCTCCAGGTTATTCCCCAACAAACCTGCACCCCAGGTTACAAGCCCATCCCCTGCCTGACAACACCAATGCAGAAGGGAACAGAAGTTAAGTTTATGATATGACTCTTAGCAGCAGCCAATTATGTTAAAGGCCACAGTAGCTTTCCAATTAGATGCTTGCTCATGTACTCCCTACTTGCTGCTTCCTATAAAGCCTTGCCCTGATAGACATTCAAGGCTCCCCCACTACCAAAACCATTCTGCATGACGATGGTGTGTTGGAGGGCCCAAGCTAGCTCGAATAGAATAAAGACCCTGCTGTGAGTTGCATCAGATTGGCTCCTCTCTGTTTTTTTGGGGGGATCACTAACATGTCCCTGGCACCACAGGATAACAAATTTACATGGTTAGGGGAGTGCATTTGTTAAATTAGAGAGGCAGAGAAGCTAACATAGAAGCATATCAGCTCCCATCATCTAAAACAAGTGCACTCTTGTATGGCTTAACAATCCATTCCGATGTATATGTAGCAGAACTGTCATAAACCAATGTTGTGAAAAATTAACAGGTAACAAAACCTAAGTTGACTAACATACAATGAAAAAAAAACATTAGGACTCATGGTGGAATTTATACAATTAGTCAAATAGTATTCTTGTATGAAATAGACCCATATTTAGCAATATATATATCTCCTGTATCCCCTGGGTATATAACAACACAGAATTAGAGTACTATCAGGTGCATCAGGA
The DNA here is from genome assembly GCA_021653895.1 of Mastomys natalensis. Classification (NCBI taxonomy): domain Eukaryota; kingdom Metazoa; phylum Chordata; class Mammalia; order Rodentia; family Muridae; genus Mastomys; species Mastomys natalensis. Next base: position 70,553 of record JAJTUV010003166.1, read on the forward strand.
ACCACATCCTGAGTGTCTTCTTTTGATGGGGTATCTGACACAGGTGGAGAGCCTGCAGATGTTGATGGCTGAAGTGGGCATGAAGTGGTGGGTGTGGAAGTCTCTGTTCTGGCATCTATAGAGTCTTGTGGGAACATACAGAGATTCTCCTGGAATAAAACATCTGGCCTTTTTTTATTATTCAGGTAGTAGATCTTTTATTTTATTAGAGGCTTGAAATGATAAGAAGACAAGTAATTATAATCTCCATTTTTAAAATTCAAATCTTTTAAGATCTGATCAATTTATTCCATAATACTTTGTCTCTGTGGACTACAGAGAATGTCAGTGGAGTGTGAGATATTTACAGTTAAACACCAGTTTTGAAAGGTTTTTGAAGAATAAACAAGGGCATTGATTGTTTTTATCCCTTGGCATTCCCAAAGTTATAAGATAGTAAAACAAATGCTGTGTTATATCTTTGAAAGCTTTTCCAGTTAAACAAAGGCATAAATAACAATGAGAAATAAGTGTCCATACGTACAAGAATAAAGGCCAATTTCCCAAAAGACAAGACATGTGTAACATTTGTCTGCTTTAAATCACAAGGATACAGGCTCATCAGGGTTAATTCCCAAGAGGAGTGGGCAGCTCTGCAGGAATGCAGGAGCCATTTTGAGTGCTGTGGTGATTTGATGATGTAAGATTTTGTTAAGTTGTCTTCGGGAGAAAAAGCAACATTTTTTTCTCAAGGAATTAAATTTATCCTTACCTTCATACAGAGGACCAGGAAGCATAGAGTGAACTTGAACATTTCCAATAGAGAAAAAGCAATTTCTAGAATTGTGAAACAGCTAGAAAACAGTGAAGTGGGTTTTGTTGTTGTTGTTTTGTTTTGTTTTTGTTTTTGTATTTTTGTCCTGAATCTGAAACTTTTTTGGTAGGGAACTGTATAATTTTAGTATTCCTGGTAAAAAGCTGAATCAATTACCCCAGGAACTATATACTTATTTCCTGTACTGAGGTGGAATTCTGGCTGCTATTAGTTCCATGGTGCCTTCAGGAGAGAGGGCCGATCCTTTAGGAAGCCAACATGGGAGGCAGAGGTAAATTTTAGCTGAGCTGCTGCTCTGGGAATTCCCTTTTTTTATTCTTTCTAATCACACTCACATAGTATCAAATCCCTCTGACAGTGCCATAGGCCACTTTTGGTTTCTTAGGGTCTGCATGCAAAGCTATTCAGGGTTGTGATACTTTGTTGCTTTCTTATCAATTTAAATTTCTCCTCCTCTGAGGTCAAATTTTGCCCAAGCTTCATAATTATTTTGTCTTTCCTGGGCTCTTTTAATAAGGGTATCTTAATTTCTTTCTTTTTAAGTGTATGTTCAATCTTTAGGTTCACTTATCTCATCATGATTAGAGATGCACACAAGCCAGAGCTGATGGCTTCCTGCAAAAAGAGATGAGATAGATTAGGTAGACAGGTATTCTTTAAGTGATTAGCATATATTGTCAGGCAGGTTGGCCCAATGTATAAGAGATAATAATAACAGCAATAAATTGTAAAGGCAAAGATAACTGACTTTTATCATGTTTTTAGTTAGCTTTTGAGCTCAAGTGCGGAGCCAATGCTTTTAAAAACAAAACAGCTTCTAAGCACTTGTTACTTCAAGGTTTGAGAATTGTCTACTGGTTTGGCCATCACAGTGATTTAGTACTTCCTACACAAGCCTGATGACCCATTTCAATCCTAGAGCCCCTGGTGGAACCACATTGTGGCACATCACACACACACACACACACACACACACACACACACACACACACACAGAGAGAGAGAGAAGAGAGAGAGAGAGAGAGAGAGAGAGAAAGAGAGAGAGAGAGAAAGAGAGAGAGAAGAGAGAGAGAGAGAGAGAGAGAGAGAGAGAGAGGGAGGGAGGGAGGGAGGGAGGGAGGGAGAGGGAGAGGGAGAGGGAGAGGGAGAGGAGAGGGAGTAGGGAGAGGGAGAGGAGAGGGAGAGGGAGAGGGAGAGGGAAAAGGGAGAGAGATTTCAAGTTTAAATAAGAAAGTCTTGCTGGGCAATGGTGGCGCACACCTTTAATCCCAGCACTTGGGAGGCAGAGGCAGGTGGATTTCTGAGTTCGAGGCCAGCCTGGTCTACAGAGTGAGTACCAGGACAGACAGGGCTACACAGAGAATCCCTGTCTCGAAACCCCCCCCCCAAAAAAAAAAAAAGAAAGAAAAAAGAAAAAGTCTTTTGAAAAGAAATGTGTACTAGTGGCCGATGGCTTATGTGGGAATGGACACCTAATGGGAGAGTAAGGACTGTAGAGTTGCATCAAGCAATGTGTGAAAGAAGTTGGTTGGGGAAAAGATAGGGGCAAATTTTTCCCCCCCTGGGCTACATGTAACTGAATATATGAGAGTAAAGCCCACAAGATGTCTGGAGAAGATGGGTGCTATGTAAATAACCTAAAGGGTTCTCAGACTCCTGGCCCAGTGCTTTTGAGCATGTACAATTCTTCTCCATTCTCAGGAGTGCCCTTCTCTTATTTAACTTCTACTTCTATTAACCTCACCTTATTTCTGGAGTAGTGTTTTGTTTTGCGATATGAGAAACTGGAAATCTCTGCAGGGGTCACTCACATACTCCAGAGTCGGACCCACACTATAACAGACGTTCCTTCCGAGACAACTGCATTCTTACCACTTCGTCCAATTGGACATTCACTGATAAGCTGTTGCTTCCCCTCTCTCTTCTTAAAAACTCACTTGCCCTGTGAGATTTAGACCCCTAGGAACCAACTAGGGGTTAAGTCCTTAACCTCATCAGAGGTTAGGTGTTAGTGGTCAGTTACCAGCTTCCTGTTTCCTCAGCACATAGTTATATTTGAGCATGTTTTTAGTCTTTGTGGTACCAGGGAACCAGGCCCAGGGCCTTCCCCATTGTTTGAAAGACACTACCACTGATCTGTATTCCAAGCCTTTTTCTTTTTCTTTCCTTTCTCCTTTCTTCCATTTACTCCATCCCTCTCTTCTCACCCTTCCTTTAATAGGATCTCACTGTATTCTCCAGGCAGTCTCTCTGACTTGGGCTCCTGTGTAGCTGGGATTATAGGTGTGTACCACTGCACCAGGTGCTGTTTGAAAACTTTGACTGGTAAGAGAACCTGGTGGGGAAAATTGAAGGTGTGGAAGTAGACTGAGGGCAAGTTAATAGATGAGGAAAACATCCATGTGTATAGGCAGCTTCTTACTGGGCCCTTAGTTACAGAAAGCTTTAAACAAAGGAAAAGGAAATTAAGTGGTCAGGTTCCTCTCAGTAAACTCTTGGCACTTTCAGTGTGGTAACAGCTGCAGGATACACCTTAAAATTGCAGCCCTTCCACTTAGTATTCACATGTCATTCCCAATGATAGTATTTTCCTTTGATACATTTTTCTCATCTCCAACCCTTAACTGCCTTGAATCCAGAGTCACTGTCACCCGAAGTTGTCGCTACTTGGAAGACTGTCTCTGATGCTTTCTCTTATCTGTGAACTTCTGTCATAGTCATGGATCTGAGTCCAGGTGGCAACTCTTGAGATTTCCAGGTTCTTATGTTCTAGGGCAAAGAATTACACTGGAGACATGTGGTAAAGTAATAGAACTAGAGAAAATTTATTAAGAAAGAGAAATGAACTCCTGAGAGTGGCAACTTCAGGTGGCAGTGACTCTGGATAAGATGCAGATTTTGGCCAGCAGTTTAGACAGGCAACACCAGACCAGACGGTTCCACGAGAGGAGGGGGTTTATTCAGGGCGGAGGGTGGGGAGAGAAATGGAGGAATGTCGGAGAGAAGAGAGAAGTGGAGGCCGGCCATGACCACGTAGAGAGAGGGGGAAGGGAAACAGGTAGGGGGCAAAGAGAACCTGCAGGGAGAGGTCAAGGGAGCAAGAGGAAGAGGAGGGGGCAGACAGCCCCTTTTATAGTGGGGCAGGGCTACCTGGCTGTTGCCAGGTAACTGTGGGGAGGAGCATATCTGGCTGTTGCCAGGTAACTGTGGAGGTGGAGTTTAGACAGAATACTAACAGGTAGGGACTGCTTTTTTAAGCCTTTATTGGTATTTTATATCTATGTGTATTTTGCCTGCATGTATGTCTGTGCATCATGTTTGAAGTGCTTGTAGAAGGCAGAAGAAGATGCCAAATGTCTCTGGGAATGGAGTTACAGACAGACTTAGACTGTCTGGGGGTGCTGGGAATTGAACTTGGGTCCTCAGAAAGAGTAGCCAATATCTTAACTGCTGAGCCATCTCTCCAGCCTCAAGCCTTAGTTGTTTTTATTTCTCTTGCTCACTTCCTTCTTTTCTTAGTTTCCTTATCCCAGTTGCTTTCCCTTACCGTGAGTTTCAATCACATGGCTCATTTGTTTTCTTGCCTTCCTAACTGTAGAAAATCTTCCCTGAAAATACTGGAAGTGGAGTGACTTGTTTCATTCTCTAGTGCCCCGTTTCACCAAACTACTCTTTAATCAAGATTAGAATAGATTGGGCATATGCCACCTTTCATAAAAAACCAGATATGAATAAAAGCGATATGAACGTTTACGATTTAAAAACTTATCTTTGGAAGGCCTTGCTGTCTTTTCTCATTTAATTCTGTGAAGTAGGTTTTTATTTTGTGATACTGTGCCTGAAGCCCAGCAATATCAAATTATTACCTAAGGTCATATGGGTTAGCAAGTTAGCAGAGTAAAAATTCAAATCTGTGATACCAAAACCTGTGCTCTTGACAACCATAGCTCTGTATTTAGATTCCAGCTAGAAATAGAGAAGAGTGGACACATAAAGAATCCTTCTATTTAACAAATGTATACATACTCCCTGTTATGTACAAAGTATATGGAGTATAAAAAGATAAATGTGCATAATCTCTGCCTTTAGCAAAATTAGTTGGACAGAGGAGATAGGACCACTGTTTAAATACCACCAATAAAAGCATGCTTACATCAGGACTGTGACATAATTATGACAGTAACTACCACTTATTGAGAATATACAATGTGTCAGAGACAATGCATTCTGCATATGTTTAATCCTCATCATGACTCTGAGAGTATTCCTCTATTTTATGGATGACTGAATAAATGCAGTGAAAGGTTAATTAACTTCTGAAACCGGGAAGAGAGTGATTCTAGACCCTAGGAGGAAGAAAGAGAGGAATAAGCTCAGTGGACACCTCTTCTTGAGTGAACCGGAAGCACTTGCTGTTAGATTTTCGGTACAGCAGCTTGGAACAGATAATGCCAGGCCAGACAGTTCCACGAAGGGAAGATTTATTTAGGGCAGAGGGAAGAGAGCGAGAGGAGGGAGAGAGAGAAAGAGAGAGAAAGAGAGAGAGAGAGACAGAGCAGAGAGGTAGAAGCTGGCCATGACCAAGGGGAGAGAGGGGAAGGGAAGGAGGAGGGGCAGAGGAGAACCTGCAGGTGAGAGATCAAGAGGGCAAGAGAGAGAGGAGGGTGCAAGCAGCCCCTTTTATAGTGGGCAGGCCTACCTGGCTGTTGCCAGGTAACGTGGGGGTGGAGTTTAGACAGAATACTAACACTTGCACCTACCACAGTGGCTGTAAACCAGAATTACCAGGTGTTTGTTGGGCTCCATTTCGGCCCTGGTTTGGCCTTGTGGACAAACCTGAGCCTGGCTCGAGTTTGAGACCTGTCTCTTCACTTCTGTATGGGTGACTCAGCAAGACCTGTTTGGCCCTGCCTCTGCCCCGCCATTGCTAATGTAGAGCTTTGCCATTGGCCCTGTCAGTCACCTCATACCCTCCGTCACCCTTCCCTGCCCCTTATGTCAAATCACCCCACCAAAACTCCTCCTCCCTATGCTCCGAGTTTATATAAGTGAGAGGCTAATACATTAAAGTTGAGTTCCTGCTTCAGCAAGACTCCTGGCCCGGTGTGTTTCTTTTGGGCCATCAACACTCGCTCAACATCCTGCTCAGCCCAGGAGAGACCTGGTGGGACCAGGATCTCTCTCCTCATCACCTGGACCTGCCAGCAAGGAACCAACAGGTGTTAATGCCCGGTGTATCTCAGCCAGCATGAGTTCTGAAGCAGTGAAATATCTGGAAACTTGACAATAGTGAAGAGCCATTAGCCTACTACCACCTTTTTTGTTGTTTGTTTAAAATAAGTGTAAGTGTACAAAGTGCCACAGAATACCAGAAGGCGATACATTGAAGGGCTTTAAATAGTAAATTTCATGTTACATGTACTTTGCCAGACCATAGGAGACATTCATGCTAATATAAACTTTATTATTAAAATACTTGCAAAAAACTAAAAGACCAGACACCAAAAATTTTTTTCCAGATACAAAGTAAATACAGCTTAACGAACTTATACAGTCAGAATTTCTATAAAGTTTTCTGCATGCATGCTGGTTATATTTGCTTTTAAATATTATGCTATTTTTTTTTTCTTAAAAGGAAAATAATAGCCTGCATGGTTGCAGAAAGTTTCTGCCATGGGGTTCAGAAGCTTGAAAAACAATGTTAAGGCACACACCAGTTCAAACTACCTATCTTCTGTTAAATAAAAATTTATAATGAGCTCCTCAGCTCTTCCAGCTACATTTCTTATTCTTAAATGTTTTTATTGAAAATTTTCATAGAATATGTTCTAATAATATTTCCCCTTCCTTACTTCCTCCAAGATCCTCTCCATCTCCCTACCTACCCAACTTTATGTTCTTTCTCTATTTCTTTTTCTCTCTTTAAAAACAAACATAAGCAAAAAAATCAAGAAACACACACACACACAAAAATCCTCACAAAAATGAAAACAAAAAACAAGCAAAAGATGGATAAGACAAAAATGCCCAAAGAAAGCAAAATGAAACAAAAGTCTACAAAATACCATTGAGTTCATTTGTATTGATCAGCCGCTCCTGGGCATGGGGTCTGCCCTGAGGTGTGATGAATATGCACAGTAAGACTCCTTTTCCAGGAGCTATATCAATTGGAGGCAGCTTCTTGTTAGAGATGTGAGCTTTTGTCCATTCCCCCTACTCAGTGTTGGGACCCCATCTGGCTCAGACCTGTGCAGACCTTGGAGATTCGCTAGTCTCTGTCAGTGCATATGTGCATCAGTCCTATTGTGACTGGAAGACAGTTCCTTGAAGTCATTCAACCTCTCTGGCTCTTACAATCTTTCTACTTCCTCTTCCCTATAGATGATACCTGAGCCCTGAGGGGATGAATTTGATAAATACTTTCTGTTTTGGACTGAGTACTTCAGTCTCTGACCATTGTCTTCCTGAGTAACTCTGGCTAGCCTTGACTCGGCAGTCCAGGCATGTCTTGAAACCTTTTGCCTCACCTCCCTAATAGTTTAAATTTGTTAACAGCAGTAGCACAGAAAGGTGGGTTTAGCAGGGTAAGGATTTTTACAAAAGAAGTCAGAGGCAATGGAAATTAAGACTGGAAAGATTGTGGAAATCATAATCCAGGAAATCATAGCTAAGTAATAAGGGTGGTTTTTAATGAGAGAGCCTTAAAGAATGGACTTGAGGACCAAAGGAATGGGCATAGTATTAGTGTGGAAAATTTGGAATAGAAGATTGTGACTAGAAGATGGAGTGCTTCAATTATAATGCTAACTAGCTCCTAATTCTGCTGGAGTTGGGGAAGATTTCAGGGGTAGCTACTTTATGTGGTGAAAGATAATGTCTTTTGAGAGGATGTCAAGGAATTGAGTGGCAGAATGTCAGATGGAATTAATTATCTTTAGGGATGTTGATGTCACTCAGGATAATGGTAGACTTTGAGATGAGAAAAAGACGAAAGTCATTGATTAATGAAAGGGAGGATTCCAAAGGTTAATTCATAAATAGTTAAGAGAGAAGAGTGTATACTTGATACTTGATTGACCACATAAGATCAGGCCTATTGTATAATTTCTTTATTGTTTGAGGAGCATGGGAAAATAATGATCTGAAAGCAGAGATTGGGGCAAGCAGAACACCAGCCTAAGGAACAGGTTTCAGTGAGGTTCTAGGGGTTGAAAGGAACTCTTGATGAGCATAAGGTTATAGGAAAGTTTGCTGAACTGGGTGAGATAATTCCAAAGATACTTTTCCAAGTCATTTAACTCGTTACTGTTATGATCTGTCCATTATTTCTCAGCAGACATAGTATCACATACTTATAATCTCAGCTCTTAAAAGGATGAAGCAGGAGGATAACCATGAGTTTAAAGTGAGCCTAGTCTAAATGTGATTTTAGGCCACCCAGGGCTACATATTGAGACTCAAAACAAATAAACAAGTAAAAATCAACCAAATATTATTTCAGTCCAAATAGCTACCTTTGTATTATTTCCAATAGTTTTTGCCTCTGGAAAATATCCACTCACTTACAAATAGTATAAATCCAAATCTAGTTCATACCAAAAATTCTACCATTTATATATAGCAATTGGCTTTAGTCTCAGCTGGGCTCTCAGCTTTTAACACTGCCTTGGAATCATGTGTCCATTGCTAGCACTGTCTTCTGTTCACCCAAAAAGTCATTTAAGTGATTCTCCTAGCTCCCTAAATCCTCACTCCATATTTTCTCAACAAACATATCACCTGGACTCCCACTTTACTCTAGATATACAGGCTATAAAAAACCCTCAACTTATTTCCAGTCAATTTAATCCATCTTCATAAAATTAGGAACGTAAATTTAGTCATGGCATCTGTGCTCCATATCTTCCTTCCTTCTTAAGCTTTTGGTACTGTTTTACAACCCACCCTGATCCCCAGCTGTATCTTCTACTTTCCCTTTGCTACTTCTTTACTGTTTCAGATTTCTGTAGTATTATCTGATGCATACACACACACACACACACACACACACACACACACATACACACACACACACAAAGACAGAGTTCATAAATATGTTCCAGTATCATTCAATCTAAAACAACACAATTTCCTTTCAAACAAATATTTCTCTGACATTTATTAAAACCCACTTTGACTGAATTATTTCTGCTTCCACTGCACAACAGCTTGTAAGGGGGATGGGTGGGGAGAAAGGAGAGGAATGAAGCAGAAGGGAGAGGAGGCGGAAAGAAAGGGAGGAGAAAGAAGAATATAGGCGCTAAAAAAGTAAGAAGTGGTGCTTTGCTATAATCCTAGGAATAGTAAAAAGATATTAGAATGATGTTTATAGAGCACATGTGTTACCATTGAAAAGCATTTCATAGTATCTTTAAATATAGTTTAGTTATTTTTTATTTTATGTGCTTTGGTGTTTTGCCTGCATGTGCATGTCTATGTGACGGTGGTCAATTCCCTGGAACTGTTGGATTCCCTATGAGCTGTCATGTGGGTGCTTGGAGTTGAACCTAGGTCCTCTGAAGAGCAACCAGTGTTCTTAATCTCTGAGCCATCTCTCCAAATCCTATGATATCTTTTAATCGAAAAAACAAGTTAGAAAACAGTGTTATAGTTTGATTTCACTTTTAGAAAAAAATGTGTATTGTATGCATAGTACAATGATAGTCCATAAAAACAAATGCCAAAATGTTACCATGATTGTTCTGATCTGGGTGATAACTCTAGTTCCTGAATATTTTATGACTCTTTTACACTAAACAAACAAATTTTGCAACAAAACAGCCTCACATGTGGAACAAGGGGAATACTCCTCCATTGTGGTGGGAGTGCAAACTTGTACAACAACTCTGGAAATCAGTCTGGCAGTTTCTCAGAAAACTAGGAATAGTTCTATCTCAAGACCCAGCTATACCACTCCTGAGCATATACTCAAAAGATGACCCACCATCCCACAAAGACCCTTGCTCAATTGTGGCCACAGTAGTTTTGTTCATAATAGCCAGAAACTGGAAACAACCTAGATGTCCCACAACTGAAGAATGGATACAGAAAATGTGGTTCATTTACACAATGAAATATTATTCAGCTATTTAAAAAAAAGACATCATGAATTTTGGAGGCAAATGGATGGAACTTAAGAATATCATCTTGATGAGGTATCCCAGTCCCTAAAGGACATGCATGGTATGTACTCACTTATAAGTGGCTATTAGCCATAAAGTACAGGATACCCATGATACAGTCCATAAACCCAAAGAAGCTAAACAAGAAGGAAGGCCTAATTGAGGGAGGTTGAATCTCACTAAGAATGGAGAATAAAATAATCTTAAGAGGCAGATAGAGGGAGGAACTGGGTGGGAAAGGGGATGGGGAGTGGAATGGGGGGTTGAGGATCAGGTGTGGGGAGGAACAGGAGAGATGGCCTGATGGCCATGAGAATGAATGAAAAATCTGAAACTGACAGGATGGGCAAGTGGGGGGCATCTCCAGGATGAGACAGACACCTGGGATAAGGGATGTACCCAAGAATCAATGGGAATGACCTTAGCTGTGACTCACAACTGAAGTAGAAACTTAATGGTTTCCTTGGAAAGTTGGTTGTGTCAGATGGTGTTTTGCTGGAACAGACACTTGAAGGAATGTTTTCCTGAAGCAGACACAGGTTAAAGGATGTCTTGCTAAAGCAGACATGTGAAAGGACACATGAGGTTAAGAAGGACCCAACAGATGATGCTGGATGATGTTGGTACTCCTTGCCATTCCTTAATCGTTTGTGGTGATTTTGTAGAAAGAAAACTTTTCATGGTGTTCTGGCACCTTCTTGCTGCTCCCTTGGATTTGACCAATTGGCAGAGTGATGTCAGCTGATATAGACTCACGTAAAATTTTGCTAAGACAGACTCACGTTGTCAAGTAAGACCCATGGGAGGATGAGTGATGTTTGGAGGGAGTAAAAATAGGACCCAACAGACAGTGATGGCAGGCTTATGTAGCTAGTTTTGCAATCTTTCGTTGGTCTTACATCTTCATCTTCACTGATCTTCATTTTGCTGAGAGAGGCACGGCAGAGAACTTCTCCTGGTGTCCCTGCTGGTCCTAGTTGCTCCTGCTGAATTGGCACGAGTCAATAACAATTCAGCAGAAGCCTGGCTGTTTCTGCTGGGTCATGCTATTGCTGCCATTCTTGTTTGCTATCCTGACACTTCTGAACTGGACTGCTGGTATATATCCTGGCAATGCAAATTGGATTTGCTCCAAATAACTATTTCTAAACAGGTCCAGGTTCCCCATATCCTAATACCTTTTCTTTTCCACTACCTCTAATGATGGTGGGCTAGAAAGGAGGTAAAAACATTTAAAAACCCTTATTAAAAGTATGTTTTAACAATTTAAACAATACACAACACTGGAAGGATATGGAACCTGAAGAGGCCACCTCTTGTTGCCAGGCAGGACCCAGTGGAAGAATAGGGACACCAGCACAGCCATAAAAAGATTTGACATTTATCCTGTCTACAAGAAATGCAGGGATAGGGATGGAGCAGAGACTAAAGGAATGACCAACAAACAACCAGTCCAACTTGAGACCCATCCCATGGGCAAGCACTAATCCCAGACACTAGTAGTGATTCTCTGTTATGCTTACAGAGAGGAACATGTTGTTTGTAACTTTAATTTTTTCAAACCTTATTTTTAATGGTGGTTTGTATATGCTTTAATCTCCCTTGTAGCCCACCACCCACCAGAGGTAGTGGGAAAGAAAGGATATGGGAGAAGTGGACCTGTTCTTTGAAATAACTCCTGTTTATGTTGTCTGGAAATTGGCAGTTCAGTTCACTGGTTAGCCAGCAACTGCAGGTTGATCAACTTGCAAACACTTCACAGATACACCAGCAATTTAGTTCAGTAGAGTTGGGTTAGCAACAGTGGTGACATGACCTAGCAGAGGCAGCCAGGCCTCGCCTCAGCTTGAGTCAGCAGAAGGGATGCAAAGGGATACCAGGAGAAGTTCTTCGCTATGTCTTTCTCAGGAAGCAAGATCAGTGAAGACCTACAAGCTTTGCACAGCTAGCTGTACCAGCAGACAAAGCTCTGTCTCTGTCACTCAGTGGAGTCCTATTTTTACCCTCCAAACATCACGTGTTTGGTGTTTTGGTTCATTTCTCTCTATGGTGTCCAGACAACTTTAGCTCAACTACCCAATGTAAGGCAGAACAATAGATGCATGTCATTAGCAAAGAATCCTTCATCACGTGTCCTTTCATGTGCTTGCTTTAGCAGCACATCCTCTCTCCTGTGTCTGCTTCAGTGAAACATTCCTTCACGTCTGCCTTAGTCCTTCACACCTCTGTCTACTTAACGAAACATTCCTGCATGTGTTTGCCCCAGCAAAACACCATTCAGCAAAACTTTCCAAAGAACCCATAAGTTTTCCACTTCATTGTCCTCTGAGAGGCTCCACCCAGTGGCTGACTCAGACACCCACAGCCAAACAGTGGATGGAGCTTGGGGACTCTTGTGGAAGAACAGGAGGAAGGATTGTGGCCTACAAGGGATAGGAACTCCACAGGAAGACCAATAGTGTCAACTAACCTGGGCCCTTGGGCTCTCAGAGTCTGAACCACTAAAACCCAAAGAACATACACAGGCTGGACTTAGTCCTCCCCAGTCATATGTAGCAGATGTGCAGCTTGGTCTTCATGTGGTCCTGAACAACTAGAGAAGGAGCTATCCCAAAAGCTAGTGCCTGTAATGGGGTATGTTCTTCTAGCTGAGCTGCTTTGTCTGGCCTCAGCGGGGGAAAGGGAAATGCCTACCCTTGAAGAGATTTGAAGTGCCAGGGTTGGGGGATACCCAGGCAGCCCCTACCTGCTCAGAGGAGAAGGGGAGTAGGAGATGGGGCAGGATTGTGGAGGGGTTGACCTGGGAGGCAGGCAGTGAGCACGATGTAAAGTGAGTAAGTAAAGAAAAACAGAATTGTAAATATCGTTAACATTTTATGTTTAATTTTGCTGTGAACCTGAAATTGTTCTAAAAATTCTATTTGAGAAAACTAATATTACCTTAAGAAAAACTAGATATATCCCCTAACTTTTGTTCTTAAACATGTTAGGAAGCTGAGAAGCTGATTATAAATAATTAGAGAAATGCAAGGGCATGATATCCCAAAGCAACTCTGAAAGAGAGTAATATTTAATGACTGACTTTACCTGCCTCTACTGTACTAACTATCCTAGTAATTATATTGGCTTGTCAGCAGCACAAAACAAAAAGTTCAAACGATACCTTCTAATACATTTAATTTTTGATGAGATGAAAACTTTAATATAATTGAAAAGTTGTACCTTTTCAAATGAAGGTTTTGAAATAATGAAATTCTATATGCAAAAATATGATTTGATTTGTGTCTTTATATGATCTAAAAAAAATTAAATAAATGGAGAAGGCCTGGAGGGGTAGGATGAGGGAAATTGTCATCAGGATATATTAATGTGAAAAAAAATGCCACTAAACGATGGTAACTAATTTGAATCTTCAGAATCTTGTATCATAATAATTTGATATAAATTATTGAATTTACGTACTGTGATATGAGTAAGTACAACACATTTTGCTAATTATTGAATCTGTAAAAAGAAAAAAAAAAAAGAAAACAGCCTCATACGTGTAGATCAGTGCCGTGCTCAGCCATCACAGAGAAACTTTCTCCTGCAGCAGATGGGAACAAATACCCACAGCCAGACATTATGCAGAGAGTGAGAGGCCTTGGAACACTAAGTCCTAAATAGGATGTCTCCATCAAATTCTGTTCCTCAGAGCTCCCTGCAGAAGAGGAGTAGAAAGAGTGTAAAAGCAAGAAGGACGAGAGGCAACCAAACCAAACCAAAATAAAAAAAAGCAAGCAAGCAAGCAAGCAAGCAAGCAAGCAAGCAAGCAAACAAACAAAAACTCACAAAGCTCTTTACATCAACTGTATCAGCGCATACTTGAACTCACAGAGACTGAGGCAGCATGCAGAGTGCCTGCACAGGTCTACACTAAATAGGATCGTAGAGCTGAAAGCAGAAGTGGACACAAAGCCCCAATCCCTAACCCAAAAGGTATCGCCAATTGGTAGCCTCGTGCAAATCAAAATGTAGTTTCCTCTAAAGGAGCCTCACTGAAGAAGCAACTACTTTTAAGGGTAGGCTGCATGCCCAGCAATAGTCAACAGAAAACAAACTCAATGGCATCTTTGGAGGGACCTTGTCTCACCAATGTGGTATTAGAGCTCTTCCTCTTCACTCCTTTTTCTCCTCTTACTCTCCGTCTTCCTCCTCTTCCTCTTCCTTTTCTCTCCTTTAAAAATTGTATTATTTTATTTTATTCATATATATTTTGTTTTTTCTCTTTTAACCCTACAGGTCCTTTGTGTACATGTTATAGATTCCAGTTTAGTGTTTTCATGGAATTCCTGAGTAGATGAACAAAAGGGTCTCCATTTCTTTTGCCTTCTCTTGGTTCTTTTCCAGTTGTTTGTTTGTTTGTTTGTTTTTGTCCAATTTTAATGTATTTGTTAGCATTCTGTCAAACTCCACCTCCACAGTTACCTGGCAACAGCCAAGTATGTTCCTCCCCGCAGCTACCTGGCAACAGGTAGCCCTGCCCACTATTATAAAAGGGATGTCTGGCCCCTCCTCTCACTCTTGCCCCTTGCCCCACTCGCCTGCGGTTCTCACAGTCCCTCTACTCCCTTCCCTTCCCCCTCTCTCCACGTGGTCATGGCCAGCCTCCACCTCTCTCTGCTCTCCCTCTCCTCTCTTCCCTCCGCCTAAATAAATATTCCCCTCGTGGAACCCTCTGACCTGGCATCTTTCCCTTCCAAGCGGCCTTCGTCTTATTATCAACAGTATTAATTTTTCTTTTATATTTAATTTAATTTGTTTATTTGATAGAAGTCTGTTTCTCCCATGAGATACAGAAAGGGGGTCAATCCACATGGGAGGAGTGATGAGAGGAAATGGGCGGAGTAAAAGGGGGAACTGTAATCAAGATATGTAAGATAAAAACATCTATTTTCAATAAAAGGGAAAACATAGAAAGCAATAGAAGGCCATGCAATAACTTGCTTTAAAACAAAGAAAAGGAAAGGAGATGGGAGGAAAGGAGAGAGGAAGGAAGGGAAAGGGAAGAGAAAGAGATAGAGACAGAGAGACAAACAAAGACTGAGAGACAAGAGAAGACATAGCCTCCCTAGATGCTAGGCTACTCTAACATCTCTAGCTCTATCGGTCCTTACTGTCAAATCTGAATGTTTTGTATCCTCTCTGTTCCCAGTTGTGAAGAGTCTAGCATGAGTTTGTCTCCCCTAAAATTGTCTTTTCCAGGGTTTACCAAGATAGCCTTGTTGCTAATTTACTGAAATTTTTTGTACTTATCTGCCCCTGATCAAATTGTTGGGCTGAATTTGTATTCCACCATCCCTTGGATCCCAGGACAATGAGTTTCATTGCAACAAATATTTGAACTGCAAAAGCAAACAAATTTGTATTTGAATCCTGTCATTGCTAACAATTATCAGCATGGACTTGCTCAGGTTACACTCATGTCTTTGGGCCTCAATTTTCACCTCAGTAAAATTGGAATGATAATGCCTACATTATACATTTTTGTTTGGTATTGAATGAGATGATATTTGTAAAGTATTTAGCACTACCACGGACATATGGCAAATGGTAGTAACATTTAAATTGCTATTATTCCTAATTCTCTGAATTTTTATTTAGCTTTCTTTTAAAAAAAAATCAATTCTCTCTAGTGTATTCTTCTTATGTCCAATGCTAGCCCTAGATAATCTATCCAGCTCATGGCTTCAACAACTATGTTCTGCTGATAAAATTTTAAAGATGGACTCTGATCTAGACGTTTGCCCTGCATTTAAATCCTTCTACTAATCTGCTTGGGGTTCATCACCAAAGATTATGTGGGTAAAGCAGTCATCAGCTGGAGGCTGTTTGTTTCTTCTCCCAAAGACATTTTGTAATAGACAGTTATTTTTGTTTGTCATTAATTCAGGTTGCTTCCAGTGAGTTGCAAAACATCAGCCAATGTACAAGATAGCCCCCTCCATCCTGCCCAACAAAGAACAATGCTACCTCAGAAGTCAGTAGTGTCAAGAAGGTCAAGGTTGGGTTATTCTGAAGTAAGTAATCTGTGAAGGCTCGGCTCTCTATTCCCATAGGAACCATCCAAGTGATGATGACTGTAGACCTCATGGTTACAGAAGGTAGTAACATGATTAAGATCGCAGAAGGAGCTGGGTGTGGGATGCATGTCTGTAATTCCTGCATTCAAGAAGCAGAGCCTGGTTTCCATAGAAAGCTCTCTCTCAAACACACATACATGCACACACAACAGTTATGAACTTTACATCTCTTTATAGCTATGTTTAAAAGATAAAGTCTTAAGAAGAGGGTAAAGTAATGTAACTCAGACCCAAAAGTACATGCAAGGTATGTACTCACTAATAAGTGAATATTAGCCAAAAAGTACAGAATACCTAGCATATAATTCACAGAAACTCAAGAAGGTTAACAAGTCACAGGGCCCAAGTGAGGATGCTTCAATCCCATTTAGAGGGAGAAGAAAATAATCATGGAGAGAGAGGGACGGAGGGACCTGGGTGGGAGAGGTGAGGGGGAAAGGGGAACATGGACCAAGTATGGGAATGGGAGACAGGAGAGAAGCCCTGAGGGCCAGCAGAATGAATGGAAATATGGAACTCCTAGAAAGTACCAGAGACCTGGGAGATGAGACACTCTCAGGACTCAAAGGAAGGGACCTTAGATGAAATGACCAACAGTGGAGAGAGGAAACTTGTAGAGTCCACCTCCAGTAGAAAGACAGGGCATCAAGTGGAGGGATGAGGTGCCATCCTACAGTCAAAAACTCTGACCCAGAATTGTTCCTGTCTAAAAGAAGGGACAAAAAAATGGAGAAGAGACTGAGGGAAAGGAGGTCCAGTGACAGGCCCAAAGTAGGATCCATCTCAAGGGGAAGCTCCAAGGCCTGACACTATTACTGATGCTATGGTGTGCTTACAGACCTAACATGACTGCCCTCTGAGAGGTCCAACAAGCAGCTGACTGAAACAGATGTAGATACTTACACCTAACCAATGGACAGAAGCCAGGGACCCCTGTCATTGAATTAGAGTAAAGCTGGAAGAAGCTGAGGAGGAGGATGACCCCATGGAAAGACCAGCAGTTTCAACTAACCTGGACCCCTGAGATCTACCAGACACTGAGCCACCAACCAGGCAGCACACATGAGCTGGTCTGAGGCCCCCAACACATATACATCAGAGGACTGCCTGGTCTGGCCTCAGTGAGAGAAGACCTGTCTAACCCTCTAAAGACTTGAGGCCCCAGGGAGTTGGAAGACCTGGCAGCAGGGGTGTGGCGGGGAGCGGGGAGACATCCTCTAGGAGACAGCAGGAGGAGGAATGGAATAAGGAACTGTGGGGGGATGGGGACAATGGCTGGACTGTAAACAAAAGTAATATATAAAAACAATAACAACAAAAAAATAACCCAAACAAAACAAAAAAGGACTTTAGGTTTCCAAAGAAAGAAAGGAAGGAAGAAAGAAAGAAAAAAAGAGGAAAAAGAAAGGTTAGATCAGGTCTCTCAGGTCAGACTGCTAATGAACAAAGGTAGAGGCTCAAAAAAAAAATTTCAAAATCTCAAAATTTTGAGATTATGGCTGAAAAGTTGAGGGGAGTATGAAGAGGCTCAGGAATACACAGTATGCTTCCAAACCTGACAACCTGATTTGATCCTCCAGCCCCCAGTGGTGGAAAGAGAGAATTAACTGCCTCTGGCAAGTTTGTCCTCTGATCTCCACAAACGGGGCACACAGACATATACACATGCATACGAACAAATCACTTAGAATGTAAAAAGAAGCAATAAGTAGTAATTGTTGTGATTTATAAAAAAGAAAAAGAAGCCAGGGATATGTTTGGTAGAGGTGCTGTATGGTGTGGGGGAACGGGGTGCTTCTGCGGGCCCATGCTAAGGCATCCCCCTGAGGTACAGTATAGTATAAAATAGTGTTTATTTAGGGTATAGGGAGGGGAGTTGAGGGGGTGGTAGAGACAGAGAAAGGGGGGAGAGAGAGAAGGTGAGGGAGCGGGGAGGTAGAGGGAGAAGAGTAGTAGAGGCTGGCCATGAGCAGTTGGAGAGGGAGGGGGAGAGGAATGTGGAGAGAGGGGATGGAGGGGGAAGAGGGTAAGAGGCAAGAGAAAATCCGAGAGAGGAGGAGGCAAGTAGCCCCTTTTATAGTGAGTCAGGCACACCTGTTGCCAAGTAACTGTGGGGTGGAGCCTAGAGGAAATGCCAACAGTAACACTTGCCACAACATCAGATGAAGCTCATTTTAATGACATTAATGAAATAAGCGAGGTACAAAAGCCCCATGTCCATGTGATTCCAACCATTAAATCTATGAATAGGCAAATATATAGAAACATAAAGTAAATCATTGGAGCCTGAGGCTGGGAGTATGAACAAGGATTAATACTAGGTACAAGTGATCTTGTAAGGGTTAAAATGTCTCCAGTTGATTCTTGGAGATAGCTGTATTAAGGAAGGATATTAAGGACCAATGTATATTGAACAAAACAGCAGAGTTGCAGCGTAAATATCCAGTCCTCCCAACATGTGCAGTAACAGAAGCTATGCTTTGGAAAATGAAATGAAGAGGGGGAAAAGCACAGAAGTTTAGGGAAGCCACCATAAGATGGCGTATGGAGACGTCTCTACTAAGTATGTATAATTGGACAGGCAAAGGACTGAAGAGTGGAAAGGCTTGGTTCATTGGTAAAGGCTACCAGTGAAAGTCTACCCCTGAAATTACTATTCATATAGCAATATCAAATATTCATATTACTATATATTCAATTTATATATTCAAATTCATATATTCAAATTACTAGTCGTATAGTATATCATAGGAAACTAGGAGTTAATGGTGAGGAGCATGGTTGAGTCTACTAAAAACTAGATCAGATGACTCTGAATGTATGACCCCATTGATGAATGGAGATATTTTTCCTTGCTGATCTGAAGAAGATGGGGAATAATGGGGAGTGCCTTCTTTGGAGAAGTGAATCACTGTTTCAAATTGACTGGTTTGTGTGAGGTTGCCAGATGAAGTACAGGCAGTCCAGTTAATCAAATATAGTATAATCAACAAATCTTCTCAGGATAACAGTGTACTAAATGCTTCATATATTCATGCTAAATTATTGCTTGTTTTTCTGACATTCAAATTTTAGCTTTACTTTGTTTGTAAGATATGGCAATACTAGCCAGGCATCAGGAAGCACACTTTTAATCACACCATTCTGGAAGCAAAGACAAGTGGGTCTCTATGAGTTTGAGGCCAGCTGGTCTATATTTTTGAGTTCCAGGCCAGTCAGGACTCCACAGTGAGACCCTATCTCAAGTTTTAAAAAAAATTGGCAACACAAGCTGCCAATTTCCTTGCCAAAGAAATGGAGTTGTAGATCCAGTGTCTCCTCTCTACAAGTAGCTGCATCCATCTGTGTGGCATTTATGTAGGGCCTTTTGTTTATCTTGGCTGATTTGTACTGACACACATGTTGTTTTCTGTGTTTTCTATGCTGTCCATAAAATACTGACCAGAGAGTGGTGGATTCAACGCATTGTAAGTCACAAATGAGTTGGGTCTGACAGCCCATTGTATGCTTCTGAATAGCCTCTGGTATTTATGGCTTCAGGTAATTAATGAAAGAAGGTGTAGACTGTTTCTGGGTGTTAAAATTAATATCAATATTTCTTTAAAGTTGTTCTCCATTGGTCCCTAAACTTAAGGTTAGATTTGATATGACTTTGTTGACAGGCTTAGATTATTCCTCGGGCAGTGAACCAGTTGACAGCTCTTACAGATAGCCTTTAAAAGGCTTTCTTTGATCTCTGTAAAATAGAGATATCTGCAGAGGGTGTTGGTAAAGATCAAAAGGTGGGGGAAAACAACCCAGTGAGGGAAAGAGGAGGCAGAGGTCCCAGTAGGAAGGCTGTCAACATGGAGTCAGGTAATGGGAGCAGAGTTTGGTAGAAAGGACTGGAGAGAGGAAAACTGCATTGTTGGAGATGACGCAGCACATTAGAAGCTTTCTGAATCATTTCTTTTCTCTGCTTTTTTTAAAAAACAATTTCCAACAAAGGCCAGACACATCATTGTAAATTAGCTCCCTTATTTCCACTTTGTCCTATGGCACCATGCAAATGCAGACGTCTCTACACATCAGTAGACTCCCAAATGGCCCAATGAAGTTCACAACTGCCTTCCATGAAGTCACACTCTTTAGTTCATTATAAGCAAGGGCCAATGGGAAAGAAAGGACAAAGGCCTAGCTCATTCTCTGCTCTCTGAGAACTGAAAAGTTGGAGAAGCTCAAAAGGCAAAAAAGAGCTGGGCATGGTGGCACACGTCTTTGATCCCAGAACTTTGGAGACAGATGCAGGCAAATCTCTGAGTTCAAGGCCAACCTGGTTTACATAGTAGTGCTAGGCCAGCCAGGGTCACGTAGTAAGAATCTCCTCTCTCTCTCTCACACACAAAAGGCAAAAGAAAAATGGAGGCAGTGGCTTCAGTCTCACATCCATTAACTCATTGGAGAATGAAACCCTGCAATTTTCATGCTACAACAGAGCACTTAGATCAAATGAATGGGAACAGAACTTATCATTTGACTCAGTAGGGGCCTCCATAGCAGAAGGATGAACATTCTTTAGCTTGGCCTGTGCTTATGTGAAACCTTGGTTGGCTGGAAGGTCTATCTTGACTCAGTCTGAGTCATCGAACCCAAGCCTTCAGGAATAGAGTTGAAATGACACAGAGATTGCTGGTGTTTTTTCAGTCCCTGTGTATCAAGGGAGCAAGCACTCAACCTTAGTTAACTCTTTGAGCCAAAGTACTATTGAGGTCTTCACAGGCAGTTGTGGTTGATCAAGAGTCTTTTTGGGGATGGGGGTGGGGTGGGGTACAGGGTGCACTGGTGCAGTTCCACTTCAGCTACCGTCAAACAGTTGTTTCAAAACTTTTGTAAGGCTCTGGTTGAATTGGCCAGGCCCAGGGATGGTAGAGATGATCAAGAAGCAGAAGCAAAGGAAAGAAGGCCAGACAATAAAGAGATAAAGTTGCAAGCAAGAAAAGCATGCATGGGTTCTGGGTTTCTTCTTGTAGTATGGGAGCTGCAGCTTTTGATTAACTGAAAGAATGAACTCAAACTCACTGCCTGAAGTCATTGCGCCCCGTGGACTTTCTGAGTTCCTAAGAGTTTCAGTTCTCTTTTTTCAGCGAGCCATTTGTGCACCCTCCCCTTGAATGCACACATTCCAATGTTCAAACCTCAGATATTCGCCTTCTCCTACAGCCCAACTGAAGTCATCCCTGTGCTCCCCTTTTCCCAAGACTGCACCCCAGTTTTCTTCATTTCTTTCCCTTGTAGCCACAGAACAGGTGAGAGCTGTGAAGGTGGGGAGAGGGGGATGCAGGAAATAAAGGAATTGTCATGGAGGAGGTGGTATAAGAGCTGCAAGGCAGGGAAGAACCTTCTAGAATGAGACAGTGCTACAAGTGTGTTCATTTTAAAGTTTGGTGAAGTACATTCTTTATGCTAGGCATTCATCATGTCCCAAGTAACAGTGTGGGCTTAAAGTACAGAGGTCCAAATACCAGGTGTTGGCACTTCCTGTTCAACAGAAACAACTACTCAGATGCTGGCAGTGACAGGCATAGGGACAGAACTGACTGTGAGATCTTGTAGCATCTTAAGAAAAGTCAGCCTGATGTGGTAGTTTATATCAATAATCCATACACTTGGGAGGCTGAGGCAGGAAGATCATAACTAAAGTCTAGATTACACAATGAGACCCTGTCTCGGGTGTGTGTTTGTGTGTGTTTGTGTGTGTGTGTGTGTATGTTGGGGGAGGAGTGTGTGTTTAAGTATATGAATATGGATTCAAGAAAGAGTATGTTTATATGTGTGAATATGGTGTAAGACAGAATGTGTTTATGTGTGCCAATTTGGTGGGAGAGAGTTTATGTGTGTGAATATGGGGAGGGGGGGGAGAGGGGGAGGGGGAGAGGGGGAGAGATGAGAGAGAGAAAGAGAGAGAAAGAGAGAGAGAGAGCTATTATGTATACTCACGTGGGTGCAAGTTTGTTGTAGTGCCTTTGTTGGTCCTTGCTTATTTGAGCCTTTGTGTGTTGACGTACAAAGTTACTGTTTCTTAGGATACAGTGAACTCCTGGCACAGAGATGCTACTTCAGGAAACTGAAAAATGAATATATTTGTAGCTTCCTCTTCGATTGGGTCTTTCCATCCACATCTTTCTTGGCAAATCTTGTCCAGTTATTACACTATTGCCTCAATGAAGTCTTCCTGTATTTTCTGCTCCCCATTTCATACCTATGGAAATTTTATGAATATTTTATGGCTAGAATTGGAGGAGATGAGCACCCAGGAGAACTGATATGTAGAGGAGTCTTGGGTGGGTGGGTGAAGGAACAATGGAATGGTCTGTGAACATCTTGTGAGCATCTCCACCTTGTTGTGAGAATACCAGGATTACAGATGCCTGCTTTAACCCCTTTATGTGGGCACTGGAGATCCAAACTCAGGTCTTCCTATTTTCTTGGCAAGTGCTCTCCCCACTTAGCTGACTCCTTAACTAAGGTAAGAATGTGTCTCACCAAAGCAACAACAAAAAAAGAGGGCTCATGCCCAATGGGATAGCCCCCATTATTTCAATTATTAAAATGTCAGCCATTAAATGCAAAAGAAGAATATTACAGGTCTAGCTGTGTACATCTTTAGGCCAGACCTTTGCGAGTTTGACCTTTGCCATTCAGTCGTAAAAGCTTAACTCTCCACGGCAGTCTCCCTCATCTAAAGTTTAACATGCTGTGTTTCAGATATCTGCAGTCAGTCATGTTCTAAAATGATTACGCATGAAATGCCAGAAGTCAACAATTCTTAAGTTTTAAGTGATTTTAGAGCATTATACTGACATCATTCGTTTTAGTAGTTATTGTTAATCTCTTAGTGTGTGTAATTTATAAATGAAACTTATAAATGAGAAGGAAGATTAATTTTATTTATATGCATGTGTCTGGGGGAATGTCTGTCACATGGATGTGTGGATGCTCATCAGGTCCCCTGGAGCCACCGTATGCGGGTGCTGGGCACCAGATTCAGGCCCACTGGAAGAGATCTTAATTGCTCAGCCAACTCTGAAACCCCATAAATGAAACTTCAACATAGAAGTATATATGGAGCTAGAACACAGCATATATAAGTGTATTATTTACATTTCCCTCACTATGACAACATATCTGAGAAAAGTAATTTAAAAGGGTAATGATTTATTGTGACTCACAGTTTCAAAGATGTCTGTTAGCTGCTTTCATTGCTTTGGGCCAAAAACAAAGCTGACCATCACAGCAGCAAGAGACTTTAGAAGAGGCTGCTCACCTTATGACAGCCAGGATGCAGAAATCAAATAAATTTTAAAATTCTATTAGTGAGAATATACACAGACACAGACAGACAGACAGACTGACTGACAGACAGACACACAGACAACACACACACACACACAGAGAGAAAGAGAGAGAGAGAAAGAGAGAGAGAGAAGAGAGAGAGAGAGAGAGAGAGAGAGAGAGAGATGGGGTTAGGGTTAAGGTTAAGGTATGTCTTTCTAGAGTATGTCCTCAGTGACATACTTTCTCAGACTAGACACTACCTCTTGAGTTTCAGCACTTCCAAATAACGCCACCAGATTATGGCTCCACCAGAGATGGACCCATTGTTTAGAGCAGAGCTCTTATGAGCTTTCCCACTTTCAGCGATTGGACCAGTCAGCTTAGGACCAACACTTGAACATTGGAGAATATTACATATTCAAACCATAGCAATAGAACTTGACACTATCTGTGGTTTTAGGTATCCACTGGAGACCTCCAGACATATTCTGTATAGATAGAAGGGGACCACTATACTTGGAATAGCAGTCTAGGGTCTCAAAAGTACAGCCTTTTCTTGGTCATTAGCCTCATTCTTCCTACATCTTTCCTTCCTGACCCTTCATGGCCTACAGTTGAAACTGTTGGCCATAAAACCCTGTATATTCCTATATATGTTGTGTCTTCTACTATGAGTCCCTTTCCTCACATTTTCACTTCAATGTTCTTCTGGCTAATGTGTTGTATTTCTTTATGTGCCATCTCTCTCCTTTGAAAAGCTTCCACAGGTTCTTCCTCTGTGTTTCCGAAATCCCATGTAGTGTTTCTTGTATGATTTTTGTCATTTCCTGTCTACTCATTTTTTCCCACTACATTGAGTGCATAAGCCTGAGTCATAAGAGGATGTAAGAAATATTTGTTTGGAAAATTAATAAGTATGTTAGGCACTCTATGCAAACATGCACCAAGAAAACCACAGACATCCCTTCTCTAGAAACTCTATTCAGTAAATAAAAGTTTGAGGAACCTGTTTGTATGCCATCTTACTTTGGGGATAGGAATACAGGACACTAGAAAAATGTATGGACTCTCACACAGCAGGAAGATTCTAAGCACAGTATGTATTCTAATGTAAAATGGCAATAACCTCTGTAAGGAGAAAAGAATTTGAACTTTCAGAGAGGGTAGTTGAGGACAGGATCTTTGAAACAGCTAACTCAAGAACAAAACTAAAGAAGAACATATCAGGGAAAAGAACAGCAAGTACAAAGGCCTTGGGGTGAGAGCATTCTGATCATGTTTGAGGAATCACGAAGAGGCCAGAATGATTATAAAAAGAGAAAAGGGTAGAGTGGTTGAGAGGAGAGCCAAGAGAGAAAGCAAAGGGCCAGATCATGTGACCATCAATCTACTGCCACGGAACACAAAACCTGGCTGAGCATTGTGGTGAGGAATGTTTACCTTGCTAGAATGAGTAATAGAGGCTCCAGGGGCCCAACGGCCTTCCCTACTGATAAAATGCTTCCCTTAGATGTCTCCTACCCAGAACCCTCCCATCCGCGACAGGCTCTCAGATGTAGGTAGCACAGCAGAGTGGGAACTGTTTGCCTTGGGAGGATCAGGAGCTGGTGGAGAGTGGCCAAAGTTCTTTCCTGCTGCTTGGGGCTGGGAACAGACTATGTACCTCCACCCAGTTGGAAAGGGCTCCAGACCTGTTATTCATCTGATACACTGGAATTTAGAACATATCCTTCAAGTTTCTCACTTCTGAACCTCTCTCTTTCTCTCTCAGTAAGTCATACCAATACTGGGGAGACCCAGGTTGTACTCCCTTAGCAACAAGCCATGAGTCTTGGGACTGGCATCCTATAACATGAAAGACCTGAGTACTGTGTTCCAATGCTGTCAGGTCATGCTTTCTTCATGGTGGATCACTTGATTGCTAAGCCTCTCTTCAGGCTGCTCCACCTATGGCTCAGCATAGCTGGACTGTTTATTCAAAAGCAGAACAGATCTGGGATTCAACTGAACTCCCAAAGTCTTTTCTCCTTAACCTCCCTTTCCTGGCTTCTCTCCTGAATATTCTGACATACTCATTAGTTATGTCTCACAGACGAGATAGGATGCTCTCTAGGGGTAATACATAGGATCCTGTAGGCCAATATACCTCATTCATTCACCTAGAAAGCATAAAAAGTGTATTTCTTTTGAAGGTGAAGATTACAGACTCTGAGAATATTAGAATTCCCTCAGAGAGCCTCAAGTAGGACTCTTTCTCAAGATCAGTCAGGAAGGAAGCTCACTGCCTGGGAATAAGTTTTACCAGATCGTTGCTCTAAAGAGAAACTTGGTTGATCTAGCAGTTTGCTCTGGAACAAGCTACTGTGCAAAAGATTCCTGAGCTGTGGGTATTTCAGGCCTCAAGGCACAGTTTAATCCACTAAATGGAGTGGACATATGGAGAGTTTGTCAGGGCCTGACAACTCAGAAGAATGCCACATGTTCACACTGATCTCAGCTCTGGCTTCTTTTTGTGTTGCTGCCGCAAAGCACTGTGGGACCCATAAGTCCTTCTTATCTGAAGTACTAAACAGAGTAGAAAAACATGAGACTATGGCTTTTGCAGCTAGGGTGTTTGTATAACCCAGTGGCCTAGAACCTGGAGTCAAAGACATACCTCGGTTGAGGGAGGAGGACAGAAATTTCTTTTATGCTCTCAAGAGTTCAAATAGCCTGTGAAATTGACCAAGCCCAGGTTCCAGGCTCAAATAACTTCCTTTGTAAATATTGAAGTGAGGTAGGAACAAGGATATTTCTTTTACTTTAAATCACGAGTCATATCAAATGGCACCAAGAACTACCTGGATCTGTGGGAGCCATACTTGTCTTACCTAAAGGTAGCAGCCTCCATTCAGCTAGATTCATTGTTGGTATGTTGCAACCCACCTGGATGATCCATTTATGTTTTGTTTGATTATTTGTTTTAAGATAAATATTTCTTTCCTCTGTGCATGTGTGCATGTGTGCATATGAGTGATACGGTTTTATGTGGCATAGGCTAGCCTTTGACTTGCTAAGGTAGTCAAGGATAACCTTGAACTTAGGATCCTTTTGCCTATACCTCCAAAGTAAAGGGATTTGTACCACCATTCCCAGTTTATAAGTGATATTTAAGTTATTACAGAACTTTGAAAATGCCATATGGAAATATGATATTGTGGGAAGCAGTAATTTTTTACACTTCTTTGAATTGTTGGTCAGTGAGTTCTCATAGACCGCCAATATAGCTGGAAATATACCACATACTTGTGCCATAGAATGTAGAGAAGTCAAGCTGGTACTCACCCAAAAGCTTCATCTCTACTGGCCAGGTTTCCGTAGTGCTAGAAGGTGCTATGAATGTTTAACTTACCCAGCTATGAACCCTGTGAGCTACAGTAGCAATTAGCTTGGCAGGATATCCCCACTGGTGCAGTAATAGCAACCAACTACTTTCTGATTGTACTTGAAGCCTGCTCCACAAGATGGAATCTGCAATGTATTCCATTACTAGAGCCAAGAACCTATGGCTAGACAGATCATACACTCTAGGGGAGAACCTACTACTACAATTCTTTCTGGTAAATGGACACATATGAAATTGACTCCTAATGACTTATTATTATACTCATACATTAGTTTATTGCTCAGCCCTCATCAGAGACACTTCTTTTTGCTGTAGATAGCAATTAATGCAGAGACCTATAACTGATTACAGTGCACAGAATAAGGGAGTGTGGAATTCTCAGCCCTAAATGGATGGCTGTACCACACACTTCGTACAAGGCTCAGGGATCATCATAGAAGAGGGAGTGGAAAGATTATAAAAAGCAGAAGCAGTGGGTGATTACAAGTAAACAGTGTTTTCCTTATACTGCATATTACATATGAATTCATAGTGGTGCTACAACATGTACAAGACCTGAGCAAGCTCAAGCCAGACAAAATCCCTAGTATAGAGTGGGCTCAATGTCTCACCCCCACTTGAGACAATTGATAGCTGTTGGGAGAGGGACAGATGGTTTTCTTTAAAGGTGTGGCCCCCAGTATGTTGAACACACTTTAGTGGGAGGCCATACACTCGTGGGCAGCCCACATAGGGCTAGGTGTGCTTAAAACAATAAGGACAGGAAGTTGACCATGTAAGGATGAAAAGGTAGACATGGGAAAGAGTTGGGGGAATGAGTAATACAATCTAAAATAGATTGCATGAGATTTTCAGAATGAGTACAAATTTCTGGTTGACAGCCCAACTTGAGACCCATGCCCTGGACAAGCACCAATCCCTGACACTATTAATGATACTCTGTTAATGCTTGCAGAGAGGAGTTTAGCATGACTGTCCCCTAAGAGGCTCCACCAGCGGCTGAGTCAGACAGATACTGATACCCACAGCCAAACAGTGGATAGAGCATGGGGACTTTTATGGAAGAATAGGAGAAAGGATTGCAGGCCCACAGAGGGGATAGGAACTCCATAGGAAGACCAACAGAGTCAACTAACCTGAATCTTGGGGTTCTCAGAGTCTGAACCATCAACCAAAGAACATACATGGTCTAGACCTAGGCCCCTCTGTACATATGTAGCAGATGTGCAGCTTGGTCTTCATGTGGGTCCTGAACAACTGGAATGGCGGCTATCCCAAAAGCTATTGCCTGTCTGTGGTATATGTTCTTCTAGCTGGGCTGCTTTGTCTGGCCGAGGATGCGCTTAGCTTCTCAGAGACTTGAAGTGCCAGGGTGGAGGGATACCTAGGGGGCTCTTACCTGCTCAGAGGAGAAGGGGAGGGGGTGGGAGATGGGGGAAGGATTGTGGGAGGGGGTGACTGGAGGGAGTAGTGAGCAGGATATAAAGTGACTAAGAATAAACTAATTAAAAAATTCCTGGTTGAAAACGTTTGTTTGCTTTCTTTAAATATTTTTATGAATCTATTTAATTTCATACATGTATATGATACATTATGGCCACACATATCCCTCCATCTCCTTTTTCCTCCTCTCACTTCCACCAGAACTTCTTCCTCTCTTTGTGTTGCTATCCTACCATGGTCATATCTTATTTTGTTTTTTCTGCTCATTCTGTGGACCATTGGGTTTAACACTGGCCTATATTAAGTGAGATAACACAGGTACAAAAACTGAACCTCTTTTTTTTTTTTTTTTTTTTTTTAGATTTTTATTATTTAGCATAGAAAGTAATAGATTTCCTTATGTCACCTTTCAATGTGTGTTATACCTTCCTTTCATTCATCCCCTTCCCTGCTTGTCTCCATGGTTCCTCCCCCACCTCAACTGGTTTCTTTCCTTCCTCTTGGTATTTGCTTCTGATTTTTAATCCTTGTATTCTATTACCCAAATGAAAGATATTTCTAAGAAACATGAGAAATTTCTCACATTTCTGCAGTGGTAATGAATCGCATTTATAATTATTGCGATAGCATCTAGTACCTGTAGACACTGTCCTAGCCATTTTGCAAATAATAACTTCTTCTATAGTTCTTATAAAGTAGGCTTTGTTTTATATTATCTTAAGGATTAAGAAAATGAAAGCCGCCGGGCGGTGGTGGCGCACGCCTTTAATCCCAGCACTTGGGAGGCAGAGGCAGGCAGATTTCTGAGTTCGAGGCCAGCCTGGTCTACAGAGTGAGTTCCAGGACAGGCCGGGCTACACAGAGAAACCCTGTCTCGAAAAACAAAAAAAAAAAAAAAAAAAGAAAAAAGAAAATGAAAGCCAAAGATGTTAAGTAACTTGCACATGGCCCATCAATTGGTGACAGATCCTGTATAGATTCAGTGCTCTTTGTCACTTTATTATGCTGCTGCTTCATTAGAACAAACCAACACAGCAAAAACGAAACATCCAAAACCCAGTACAGTTGCTGGGGAAGTAACTTAGTGCATAACTGCTTACTTTGCCAGCATGAGCACCTGAATTCAATCCCCAAAAATCTTGTCTTAGTTCTTCAGGGTCACTATTGCTGTGATGAAACACCATGACCAAAAACAACTTGGGGAGGAAAGGAGTCATTTGGCTTACACATCCACCACTATTCATCATTGAAGAAAATCAGGGCAGAAACTCAAGCAGGACGGAACTTGGAGATAGGAGCTGACGTAGAGGCCATGGAGGAGTGCTGCTTACTGGCTTGCTCCTTATAGCTTGCTCAGTCTGCTTTATCAGTCGTCGATGTCATCGTCCTTTTTTTTCATACAATATATCCTGTTTATGGTTTCCCTTCCCTCTACTCCCGTTTCCTCCTCCCCTTCATCTGAATCCACTCCCTTTTTGTCTCTCATTAGAAAAGAACAGACTTCTAACAGATAATAACAAAATAAAATATAGTAAGATAAAAACAAAACTATCATATTGACGTTGGACAAGGCAAACCAAATAACGGAAAAGACCCCCAGATAAGGTGCTCATTCATACAGGAATCTCACAAGAATACAAAACTGAAAGCTATAATATATAAACAACCTGGTCTAGACCCATGCAGACTGTATGTATCCTGCCTCAGTGTCTGCCTCAGAGTTAATATGAGCTTTGCTTAGTTGATTTAGAGCATCTTTTCCTTGCATCCTCAATCTCCTCTGGTTCCCACTCTCGTTCTGCCTCCTCTTCCATGGGGGTTCCTGAGCTCTAAAGGAAGGGATTTGATGAGGATACCCCAGCCTGCTTTCTTACAGGACTCAGCACCACCAGCCCAGAGATGACAACACCCACAATGGGCTGGGCCCTCCCCCATCAATGACTAATTAAGAAAATGCCCTGCAAGCTTGCCTACAGCCCGAACTCATGGAGGCATTTTGTTAATCAAGGTTCTCGCCTCTCAGATGACTTCAGCTTGTGTGAAGTTGACATAAAACTAGCCAACACCACTACGTAAAAAAGGGCACAGTAGTATGTGATTTTAATCCTAATGACAAGAAGAAAGACAGGCAGATCTCTGAGGTTCACTGACCACTGCATTAGCCTGCTAGAGAAATACCAGGCAAATGAGAAACCTTGTTTCTAAATAAATAAATAAATAAATAAAATGTCATTAGTGCTTGTAAAACTAAGGCTGGTTGATGACACCCACTTGCAAATGCACAGGTGTATGGACACTCACATACACATGTATATGCAGTTACACACACACATACATACACACACTTACAACATACCCAGAATGTAGAATTAACATCCAGCATACCAACCAACAAGCAAAAAACCAAACCAAAACAAAGCACCCCAGGCTTTTGTTGATTTTCTCTCCTTTAAAGTGAATTCAATGGATTCACCAACTTTGCTATTTCAGCTTTTATTGTGTATTTTGTGAGCTTTTTCATGTCTGAGACCCACTCCAACTTCATTTTTGTATTTCCAATATACTCAATCCTGGTTTCTTTCTAGGACTTTCGCATAAGTGACCTTTGCCTTTCTGTTATTCCTGCCCTCAGAAACACTACCCACCCCTCTCTATTGTACATTTAAATCTTCATTTTCAAAACACTGCTTTGTTCTCTTGCATGCAGCACATTTATAGAAATAACACATCACACCTCATAAATATGTACAGTTACTACATGTCAGTTAATCAAATAATATCCTGTTCAAATCCTCCCAGAATCCCTATTTCCTGCCAGATAGACCTCCGTGCAACTCATGCAACAATGATAATTGAGGACTCACCAGCATCTCTTGACACAGGTCACATTACTCTTTTTGTACTTATTGTTGTCTGTGTCACCTAACACAGCGCACAGCCTATCACAGTCCTATATTACTTAGTATTAATCTCTATGCTCTGTGAATATGTCTTGTTTCCTTGGCAACAACATAAGCTTGGAGAGCAGAGACTGTGTGTTGGCTGTGGGTTTTTCTGTCTCTTACTGGGTGCCAAGAGGTCTTATAACAGTCACATATGAACATAAGTCCTTATTCTGGCAAGCTATGTGACCACTGCATATAAACTAACCCGGTGGCTGACTAGTATCTAGTAAACTGTTATTATTAGGTAGCTGTATTAAATTTCAGATTCCCTTAACCAACTTGGACAGTTGTGAAATGTTTCAGTATTTTCATTTCAGCCTCAGCATCTCTGTTTTTAGGATTCCTTTTGATCAGGTATGTGTGACATTTTCAGAGAGTATTGGATGTATCTGGTTAAAACATCAAGGTCATGCATCAGAATGTGATTCTTCATAGTTTGACGTCTCCTAAATGGAAAACAACTAAGGGTCGAGGATGCCTTTGTGTTAAATATGGATATGTACACATATGTGGTTAGCTCCAGGGGTGCTGTGCAGCTACTCATACGTGTGATTTTTTTCCAAAGCAGACTTTATGACATGTGTTTGTACAGTGTGTCAATACAAATCACTTAGGAGTAGGCTTCCCCAAACCCTTTAATGTACACAGCAAGTTGAGTCACACTATCAGTTAACATAGAGTTCCTGGTACTAACCCTTTCCAGCTCTTTACTATCGCTAGGTAAGCAATCTCAGACTACTCAATGGAAGCTGACTCATTCTTACTCTTATAACACAATTTGTAAAGGAGAACTTTCTGCATAGTTCTTCCTTTAGGATAGAAAAAATATTCCCCAAATTCAACTGTACAGAAACCTTCATAGCCCTCATTAAATATACACCTAAAGTGCCTCTGCTTCATAGAACAAATAAGCATTTTTTTCTAGAAGTTACTGTAAGAGTCTCAGATATACAGAGTGCACCCTTGAAAACTGGAAGCTTGTATTAGTTTCCTTAGTGATAGAAATCCTAACCATGGGCACATCAGGGCAAGGATTACTGGCCTCGTGTAACAACATCCCAAGATTCACTTGAGAGTTTGACTTGGAATTCCTACCCTGAATTTCCAATTTTCTTGTTAAGACAACTGTAAAATTACATGCTACATGATACTTCTTTTTATTGTTTGCAAGGTAACTCATTGTTAACTTGGAATAAGGTAACCTGTTGTTATGGGGATGATGATATTTTAGAGTTTTTAAAATGCCACATCTAATACATCTAAATAAGTGTTATCCTTCAAAATAATAAGTTTAAGAGATCGAGAATGTGAAAGATAGAATTCACCATACTGCTTTTACGCATCCAATAGGTGCCAATATCAAACCAAGTCCTTGAAACCATAGTGATTTAACCACATGTCTCCAAGCCAGGTGACTTTGGAAGTCCTGGCTCTGGCATTTATATGATCTTTGAAACACCTTCTTTGGAATCATTCAACAGAAACACAATATGTAGGCTCCTAAGTACTGACAATAAGTATTAAAAATTAAAAATATGAACTATAAAATATTTTTAAAAGCCCCATAAACTTCAATTTCCTCAAAATTCCTTCCCCTTTCTCTAATTCACATGTAGCTTCCACAGTAATGACTTCTAAATGGAAATAACTAAGGTCAAGGCATAGATCTCTTGGGAAAACTCAGATTAAACCTGCTCTCAAAGCAAACACAGACTTTACTGTAATCACAACTATTTTTTAACTACAAAGCAGCATTACCTAACATGACCACCTGCCTTATAAATGAGACTTAGCCTCAAATGATTTAACTATTTCCAGAGATCAAATCTTACTTGAGGAATAATGTTTGGACACTATCTGGGACATTAGAGTATTTTGAAAATTGTTTTACTGTATCTCATATTCCAGAAAAAAAATTCAGATGGATTGAACCCATATTCATAAGTTTTCCACTTAATGAAAGGTTCCCACACATAAGCTATGTGTCAGGCACT
The DNA here is from genome assembly GCA_021653895.1 of Mastomys natalensis. NCBI lineage: Eukaryota > Metazoa > Chordata > Mammalia > Rodentia > Muridae > Mastomys > Mastomys natalensis. Next base: position 103,731 of record JAJTUV010003166.1, read on the forward strand.
GTGCTAAACCCTCAGAATAGTGAACGAAATAGATTTATACCCTTTTAAATCATACACTCTTGCTGGGCAGACTTTAGTACAGTATCGCCATCTTTTTAATAAAAGATATGTTCTAAAACCCCTGATGAGTCCTGAGACTGTAAATACCACTTACTATATATTTACTCTGCTTTTTCCTATACATGCAAGCCTAAGGCAAAGTTTAATTTATAAATTAAGCATGGTAAGGGATTAAAATTAATAATTAAAATAGAATAACTATAGTAAATACAATGAAAGTTATTTTAATACGAGTTTTTATTGCTAGAACTTAATATTTAGTAATTTTGAGGTATGGTTGACCCCAGTTAACTGAAATCATGGAAAAAACACAGATGAGGGGAGACTACTGTATAGTAGAACAAATGAAAAGGTCCAGGGTAATTAGAAGTCTGGTGAGAAGTCAAAATTGAAAATTATATAAACAGCTCATAATTGCAGCACTCTGTAGATCCTCGGATGCAGAAGGATTATTGAAAGTTTGAGACCAGTCTGATCTACACTGTGAGTTCCAGGTCAGTCAGGGCTACATAGCAAAACTCTTTTAAAATAGCAAGTAAACAGTGGACACCTTGAAAAAAACAGTTTTGTGGATACTAGAAGAAAATAAAGGAATTTTCTCTATTCATATCTGAGAGGAAATATTCATAGGTAATGTGAGCCACCAGAACCAATGTTCTAAAAAAAATGGGCAAAAATCTAAGCAAAAGATGGCCTTGCACCATTGTTTATAGTGGTGAAAATGAAAATGATTTATTCTATTATTAATACTCTATTGGTATAGAAGAAAATATAGTACTCGTATACAGTGAAATATTATATAGTCTTCAAAACAAATAGGGCAGATCTGTAGATGTAATTGGACATTAAGACAAAGATAATACAGATGCTTTGTATGCAGGAAAATCAAATTATGGAATGACATGCGTAACATCATCAAATTTCTGTTAAAAAATGATTGTATTTCTTGAAAGGATCTTATTTCTAGGTTTTGCTTGTTGTATGTTTGTTTGTTTGAGACAAGGTCTCAGAGTCTAGCCCAAGCTGGCCTTGAACTCACAAAAGTCTTTCTATTCAGCTTCCCACATGCTGGGGTTAAAGGCATGAGCTACGACACTAGGTTATTGTATGTCTCTGTGTGTTAACTGAATAGGAAAATATCTGAGCTGCGTGCTGCCTATGAGCACGGGGATGAAGTTGAACATGTGGATGAAGGACAAGAGGTGGGCTTTTCTTTTCTATACCTCTTTGTTCTTTGAAATTCCCTTGCATTCCAAATGTATTGCTTTTGTAAGTTTTTAAGATTAAAAATGAGGAACAATCAGATACCACAGATTTCTGCAGGTTCCCAGGAAAGAATTCTGAAGGGAGTAGTATATTTGTTACTGTATAATCAGTGTGTCATGTGCACTGTGGTGGGAACAGCTCCTGATACGAGTTGGGGCTGGCATTTTTGACCTTCAGTTTTCTCATACGGAAAATGGAAATAATGCCTGCACTACTTATTTTATTTCCAGTAATGGAGGTAAAACAAAAAAGGAGTTTAAAAAGTATAAAGCCCTCTAAAAATATGAAGATTAATATTTCATGTGCTAGTTACTGGCCCACTTGTTTTTTATTTTTATGAACTTTTTTTTTTCGTTTTTTTTTCGAGACAGGGTTTCTCTGTGTAGCCCTGGCTGTCCTGGAACTCACTCTGTAGACCAGGCTGGCTTCGAACTCAGAAATCCGCCTGCCTCTGCCTCCAAGTGCTGGGGTTAAAGGCATGCGCCACCATTGCCCAGCAGGCCCACTTCTTTTGAGCAGTGGTCAAACAATAAAAAAATTCACTTTGAAGTAGAGAGTTTGCATAATTTCTTAGAGTTTAGTGTAATCCCTAGTTTTTTGTTTTTGTTTTTGCTTCTTTTTTTTAAGGTTTTTCGAGACAGGGTTTCTCTGTGTAGCTCTGGCTGTCCTGGAACTCACTCTGTAGACCAGGCTGGCCTTGAACTCAGAAATCCGCCTGCCTCTGCCTCCAAGTGCTGGGATTAAAGATGTGCACCACCACTGCCCGGCTAATCCCTAGGTTTTATATAGCAGCAGTATTGATACTTTAAACATTCCAGTGTGTTTTGGGTTTCACATGTAATACTCTCATGCAAATAGGTTTTGGCAAACCCCTCCGATTGTTTATTCCACTATCTTAGAGCCGACTACTTTAGTTACAGTACTTAAGCAAGCTTTCTATGCTTAGTGCCTAGCACTCTTCTTTGGCTAGTTATTCAGGTTTGTCTGGGTCTGTCACAGTTTACACTATTTCATGCAAATTGCCAATAATGCCTTTTCATTCCCCAAAGTATCCTAGTTTATAATAATCAGTGTTTGAGGGTTTCTATTGAAGTGATAAAACAAGATGACCCCAAATAACTTGGAGGAAAGGGTTTTTGGGCTTACATATTTCTCAGCCGGGTGGTGGTGGCGCACTCCTTTAATCCCAGCACTTGGGAGGCAGAGGCAGGTGAATTTCTGAGTTTGAGGACAGCCTGGTCTACAGAGTGAGTTCCAGGACAGCCAGGGCTACACAGAGAAACCTTGTCTCAAAAAACCCAAAAAAAAAAAAAAAGAGTCCATCTTCTCAGATACATCTAGATTTATGTCAAGATGACAAAAACCAACCAGGACAACCAGTTACATTGGCAGTCTACTATGGTCACATATGGAACATGGAGAGAAACATAGTAAGCCCTGCTTGACAAACACCATACATAAGAGGAAGAGTAGGCCATGAGTTTGAGAGGGAGTGGGGAGGGAAAATAGGCGGAATTATAGTGGGGAGAAAGGGAACGGAAATGATGTAAATACAGTGCTCATATATTGAAATTTTCAACAATGACAACAAAGGAAAAAATAAACAGAAAACAGCTATATCTAAACCAGCTCTCTTTCTCTATTTCACCTTCATGCCAACAGAATGTCAGTGGCTTTAGTGAAAACTATGGGTCTTTTGAAGACTTGATGGACTTAGAAGCAAGCCAAGACTTAATCACCAAGGTTCAGGAGAGCTGGTGTAGACCTCCAGAGAGTCACCCTACAAGCTGTTCTCTGGTGCAGAACTTTGCCTATAATTTTTCTCATTGTTTAATTCTCCTGATCAGAAATTTAGTTGGAGGACACCAGCCATTGATCATCAGTAGTGCAAACAGATTGCAAATTGCTCATAAATAGTATTGTTCCTTTCTGCCTGATACTGGGATTTTACAAATGGTAATGTTTCCTGGAGGAGTACAGATAGAAAGGAAAAAGAAATTTGGAGTATGAGCTCTCTGAGGAGTGAATTCCCCTTAATGACAGCCTAGAAGCTCACAGGACTAAGGGGGTGGGCTCAGGAAGGAAGTAGGTGTCAAGGGCATGCACTATTTATTTGCAGAAAAAAAAATGTCCTGTGCATTATTCCTGCCGTGAAGGGGAAAATGTGTTTTTCTCTGCCATCTGTTGTTTTTTTAAAATCTTTATCCCAATTCTTTATGGCATGGTACTCAGAATTATGCTGGTTTTCAAGTAAGGTCTGTATAGGACAGAGACTATGACTCATCATATTGCTTCTGCAAGAATATGAATTATTGGGTATATTTTGCAACATACTATTTTTTAAGTTAGGACTTTCCTGTATAGGAATTGATCTTTCTCCCTGAAGGGGCTCACTCTCCCTAGAAGAGGTCACAGTCACTGGATTTGGGTGAGACTCAGTTAATAATAGGAAACTATGGAGGAACAATCTAGTATCAACTGCACAATATCAATTGCCTGAAGTGAAATGAGAATTTATGCCAGGGGTATACCAGGGGGACTGACATGTTCATTTACAAAGTCTAAGAATATGCTCAGACATCAAGATGAGGGAATGGAAGATTTTGAGGTTCAGAAGTCCTTAAAGTTGGCATCAGGCATAGATGAGGATAGGGAAGTCTGGAAGGAGGAGTTAGGTTTTATAGAAGTGAAAGGGTTTTCTGAAGAGGGAGGAATTCACTTGGCTAAAGAAAGATAGAAGTGAAATCGTTTCTTGTAAATTAAAGTTCATAAAACATCATTTGAAATGAGTGCTTTTTGTCTGACCAAACACTTTGAGCGATAAATCTTTGCAGCATTTACTGTGACTATAGTTCAAATATAATGAAGACCGGATTATGAAAAGCTGGGAATCCAGATGAAGGATCCTGGACTTGCTGACAGTCCAGTCCATGGAGAGTGTTACTGAAAATGCCTTATTAGAGTTGGGACATTAGCCTAAGACTGGTACAAATTATTACACAGTACGAAGGAGAAAGAAATCCAGGACACCATTCAGGAAGCTGCTGCTTTAGGCTAACGTTATAGCTAGAACAAAATGGAAGCAGCAGGTTGGAGATGGGACAAATCTACCATTCACTTTAGAAGCAGCAGGACCAAGACATCTTATGGGAAGAACTGGAGGAGGCCCTCCAAGTACAACGTTTTTTATTTTAAAGGTTTGATTTTAAACAATGCAACCTAAGAGAATCTGTGTACAAAGAGCTGGAAGGATTCAAGTGCATGGTTTATTATTAACACAGTAGCAAATATATCAAGGGAACACACCCGGGGGGGGGTGTTTCAAATAAACACAGATCTGTTCAGACAGAGTCAGTGCCCAATAAGCAAGCTTAAGGAGGCCTATTTGCTTGGTGATGCCCAGCTGATAAGCCAGGCAAACCTCCCAGGGATTGAAGAAGCCAATTTGAAACTCAGCCTAGTTCGGGCAGCCTTCGGAGTGGCACCTGCTGCTCCAAGCAGCTTTCAACATGATGGTGTTTGCGTTTTGGAAGGTCTTTCTGATCTTAAACTGCCTTGCAGGTAAGGAATGGATCTTCCAACTACCAATGGCAACTGGAAATCGAATTTCTTTTTAGACTAAAATCTCAGATATTTACAAAAATCTTCATCTCCTAGACTTCAAAGAGATTGTGATGAGTATGCTGTCTATTTTCAGAAGTCTTGTTTAGCAAATGTGTTCGGTGTTGGCGATTGGGAGGGCATTATTCAGCCAAATTATTTTACAGAGCTTGTGAAATGTTTTCCATTTTCTTTAGTTCCTATTTTCTTTAGTTTGAAAGATGATATAAGTGGAGAAGAGATCCTTGGTCCCATGAAGGCTGGATGTCGTGGGGGGTATTTGAGGGTGGAGAGGTGAGGTACAGGGGAGGGTAGGTAGGGGTACACCATCATAGAAGCAAGAGGAGGGGGGAAGGGATAGGGAGTTCCTGGGAGGGAGGGGGGAAAATGGGGTAAGGAGAGAACATCTGAAATGTAAATAAATTTTCCAATAAAAAAAAAAAGAGACAAAAAAAGAAGAAAGATGAACAAGAAAATTTACTCCGAAAGCAAAAGTTTGCACTTTAAAGATAAGATTTCTGTTTTAGTTCAGTGTCTCCCCTAAGCTCACCATGTTTGATTCACTTTGCCAGAGCAAGAAAAGCCTGGTCTCGAGAGCGCATGAACATATGTGTGGGGAGACTAGAGAAAGACGCACTGAGTGCTCACTCAGTTAGTAAAGATTTCCTAGGAAGTGCGGTTTTTGAGTCTTAGATATGTATTGCAGAAGTTATACGATGGAATAGTCATGCCATAATATGAATAATATGAACGGGTTTAGGGATTGGAGCAGAACAAAATGATTTTGAGAGCCCCAAACTCCAGTGTTTGTTAAGCTCAGGAGAGGCAATTGATTTGGAAAGTCCCTTGGCTGGGGTTTAAAAACTAATGTGTATATTTTGATTCTTTTCTGATGGTAAGTTAAGTTTATGGTAGCTACAATCATATTGTTTATAAAACACGGGTGCTCTTTTAAGTTATGAGTAATGTTAGGCTATCATTAGCATGTCATTTTATAAGCACATTTAATGGTACAAGAATATGCTCAGGATAAAATAAGTAAAAGGTCAAGATACACAAACATTAATTATAATAAATTAGACAAAGTTTCTACAGTTAATCATGGTTCTTGTTGGGTGATATGATTAAATGTTTTGATTTTATCTCCCTAACTGTTTTAGGAATAGGGAAAATGTTAATTTGAATACTGTCTTGTGGTTAATAGCAAAAATTTAAATATCTATTAATAAATGCTTAAGCAAAATGTTATATGGAGTCAAAAGTCACCAGAAAGAACTTTAAATTTATGCCATGATCTATTCTGCCCATAGTTACTTGATCTTAGAGTTTTGTTTCTACTTAATAGTTGAAGAAAATCTCTGACATTTTCTTCAGTTGTTAGCTAGTTGGCTCAAACACTAAGCTTCATGTACCAACCCTCTAGGAGCACACCTTTAGTCAACATAATTCTTTCTGTAAAGCCTTACCCTGTTCTATATTAGACATAGGCTCATAACAAGTACATGCGTGACTTTTATTATAAATAAATATATATTTATATAATTTTACTGATGATAAATATAATGGACATTTACTGTATCTGACAATACAGAAATTTATAAATAAAAATATACTCTTACCACTCAGATTTGGGTAAGTTTTTTCTTTGTAAGAATGTGTATTACATTCAAATGGGGCCTATGTCTTGTACCTCATTTTTCTATTATTTAAAAAGTGATTTAGCATGATGGTGGTATATTGATTGTAACTTTCAGTAGACGACTCAATCAGAGTGAACCATCACACTTGGCTATTTTCTCTTAAATCAACTCTGTGATTTTTTTTTGTCATTGTTTGACATGTGCAGTGTATTTATGGATATATGTTTTAGCTGGCCCAAAGCAAAATCTGATTGCACAGGAGGTGGTATGAAAATGGGATATAATATGATGTGATCTGCTGTAGTCACATTCATATGGATGGCATACAAAGGAAGATTTAGGTAATCTATATCTGTCATTTACAGAGATCCAAGTCCCTTCACTGATTAGGAGCCATGAGTTGATGTTATGGTCATAGGAAAACTAATAATGTTTTATAAATGTACAATTTCATGCTCAACCTTCATTTGTTCCATAAAAAGGCTATGCTTTTATCAAACATGGTACATGGACCCTAGTAAAAATGTGTTGAAAGAATAATTCACCATCCCTAAACCCAGACATCTGGAAATGATTTTCATACTCACATTTAAAATCAAATTTCTGCACAGCTAATCAGGAAAACGTTATCCTAATCAAAATATTCTCAGTGATGTCTGAGGTCTTAATTTCTATTTCAGAAAAACAAATTGTAGCTAAAACTTTGTTGTGCAAAAAAATGTATGGTTTTAGTGCCTTGTGTTACGTATTTGTCACCTGTTGGAAAGATATGTTACTCTTGTTTTCAATTAATGGAGGTATGCATTTGAGAGAAGTAAATATCTTTGGATGTTGGTTTTGAAGTCAAACACAAAAAATTATAGAATCATTTGGTTATATTATTTTGTAACTAAAAAATAGAGCATCTTTACAAGGAAGTGGATAGAGATGAAATCACTTGAAATGCACCTAGGAAACAGCCAGTTGGTCAGTAGTTCTGCTGTGGCACGGTAGTAGTCTAGTAGTCCTCCAAATAAGCAAAGACCTTGCCCACATAGTAGGCATTAAATGGATGAATGATCATCACCAAAATAGAGCATATTTAAACTCTTTAGAATGATTAATTTAAACTTAAGCACTCATTTTTAGAAGCATTCATGTACATTTCAACCATATACAGTTTTGCCTTGTTCATTAATTCAGTCAAGTCAATGAGGAAAATTGTAAGCTAGGATTTTCATAAAATGTGTTTTAGTTTTTTGCCTGTTATTTATTTACTATTCGGTTAATGTGAGTATTTTTTATTTTCTCAGTTTTAAATATTATTTTTCATTATAAAATTATTCCAAATATAAATAACTGGAAGGCCTCTACTTCTCTGAGGAAAAGGGGAGAAGGGAGTGGAAGGGAGGAACTGGGAGGAGAGGAAGGAGAGGAAGGAGAGGAGGCTGCCATCGGGATGTAGAGTGGGTGAATAGATTGATAAGAAACCAAGAAAATGAAAATATATAAATTAATCCGAAGGAAGAAAAACTTTTCTCCTGATGTTTGTAGAACCGCTTACTGGTTAGTGCCTCATTTGTCCTGTTTGTTTCATGTGAGTAGTGACTACTGAATTGGATGGCATGGAGACAGAATATTTCCATGACCACCACCATCGTCATCATCACAGAAAGTTCCACAGGACAATGATGAGCTAGAGAATGACCTCAGAGGAATAAATAATATACAGTAGCAGAATGGTTCCCCCACTCCCTCCCCCCCCCTTTTTAACTATTCGGATCTTTATTTTCCAATCACATTCTCCAATCCAGAGATATAAGACTGTTTATAGAAGTGGTTTATTCTATGCACAAGACAGAAAATAGGGAAGACTGTTCTAGGCTAGTAAAACACACTTCAAAATAACTGAAAAGAATGTCCAAAACCCCAAAATATCAAGAAATTAAAGTGAAAGAGTTAGTAGATAATTCTTAGATTATAACAAAAATTGGAGACTAAATGTCCATTAGTCCACAATGCTATTACTTACAAATAGGACAAAATTAATAATAGTGGAAACACAAATCTCTGGTGTTGGAAAAGTTGGCTGGTTTATGTGGATTCAGCTTCCTAGTAGAGGCTACACAGAGTGACCTCTTCAGAGAGACAGTGGTATTTGGAAGAGAAGCAATGGTACCTTACAGTGGGAAAATCTGGCAACCAGTTCAGCCTGATTTCTATCAACATTAACAGTAAAAAAAATGACATCTTTATTGTTTTGTTTTGAAAATAATTTCAGATTCATTTTATCATAACATGTAGGACATTGCTCCATTTCATATAGATACTTTACAGATACAATTTTTATTGCCAATGCTACAGTGATCCCACTATATATGCTTAACGAAAAAATGATCCACAAAATTTTCTATGAAACGCAAATAAAAAATAAATAATTGACATGCCTGCAGCCTACTGGTGTGTTTACTTCAAATAGAGGAAAGCAACAATGTCAGACACTTCATAATGGAAAAATGTTAAAAATATTCATTTATCCTCACAAAAATCATAAGAAACTATTCAAAGATGAAGAACCACATCTCAGGAGTTTAATTGATTGTGAAGGTCATAGTGAAAGTTGAATTACTTGATTTACTACTAGATCAGTATGCCTTATATTCAATGCACTGAAGGAACCAGAGTTTTCCTTTTAGGAAAACACCTTGCCAATACCACACACACACACACACACACACACACACACACACACCGACAATGTGATGTATATATTATATATCACAGTGATATAGTTTTTTTATCCCACGATATCAAAATGATTTGGGCAGTTGTATTTCAGCAACTGTTATTATGATTGCTGTAGTTAGAATGATCTGCTCTATTTAGTGTCACTCCACTCAACTAATCCCATTTTTATGGCCACTGAAGAGTCTTGCTGTCTTAGAGTTTTACTGCTGTGAACAGACACCATGACCAAGGCAACTCTTATAAGGACAACATTGAATTTGGGCTGGCTTACAGGATCAGAGGTTCAGTCCATTATCATCAAGGCCAGAGCATGGCAGCTAGGAGAAGCCTGGCTTCCAAGCAGCTAGCAGGAGGGTTTTAAAGCCCACACCCACAATGACACACTTCCTCCAACAAGGTCACAACTCTAAATAGTGCCACTCCTGGGCCAAGCATATTCAAACTACTACGCTTGCTATACTTAATTATATGCTTCTCAGTAACTATTGATGTTATGGAATAAGCAACATGTGCACACTTCCTCTAAATTATCGGCCATGTTCTATAGATTAGTATGATGCTTTTAAAAATAGACAAAATATTGATGTTTAGTGTTTCAGAAAGCACTGAAATATTGAATTTCAGGAAGCATTTAAAAAATGTTTATATTTGTTTATTTAATGTGCATGAATGTTTTACCTACATGAATGTATGTGGACCAAGTATGTGCCTAGTGCCTACAGAGGTCAGAAGAGGGCATCAAATCTTCTGGAATGATAGGGATGGTTTTGTGAGTCAGCATATGAGTGCTGGAAAAGGATGCTAGCATCCTCTTCAAGAGTGACAAATGTGCTAAATCACTGAGCCATCATTCCAGCCCCCAAGAAGGAAGTATTTTAAGAAATATTTGATTCCCTATTAAAATATAAGAAAAATACTATTTCTGAATGCTAATCAGAAGTGTCAGTATAGGTACCTGGTTTTTTTTTTTTTTTTTTTTTTTAGATTCTTGTTTCTTGGTGATTTGTTTTTCTAGGTATTTTGTGTCATCGGATTTCTTTGGAATATCCCTGAATATTCTTTTCCATTTATATTAGTGTCATTGAAAAGCAGTTTCTGTGATGAGAACATTTACACATTGACTTGTCTCTCTGTAGTGTCCTGGGAACTATGCCTTTTAACTTATGTACACATCTCACCCTTAAAGAGCTAGTTTTTACAAACAAGGCTATTCGTTTAGCTCTTGGTTTTTCACTTGGGAGTTCAAACACTTGAGTATGTGATTTATGTATACAGTTTTTAAGTGCTCCTTGGTCTGAGCAGATTTTCTTCCCATGACCTCGTTCCCAATCATAACTCCTTAAATTTTCCAGCAGAGAGTAATCTTCAGGTGTGAAGGAATAAGACACAGTCTCTGCTTGATGCTGTTGTTTGTACCTGAAATGCTCCATGTTGTTATTATCTTCAAAAAAAATAAAAAGATCCATCTCCACTTACAGGAAAACAGAAGATAAAAGTGTTTCTGTTTCAGGCACTTGGATTGTGTCTATTGTGTGAATGAGTTTTATATTATCTGGGAAAACTAAGTCATCTTTTTATTATGCTCTCTTTTCTCATTTAATCCTTACAAACTTGGCATTTTCATGACCTGTCAAATCCACTTCTACTAAATCATTTTCTGTGTTGCATTCAGGCAGGCATCCTGCTGGTTTCATTGATTTCTTTAGAGGAGAGAAACCATACACCTGCCTAAGATTCACTTAATTACAGGGATGTCTGGAACAACCAAACATTCAATATATTCAAAAGGTTAAATCTTTAAAACCAGTGTGTAAATGGTGTTCCTTGATAAAGTTTGGATTGATGCAAGCCAACCTGAATGGAGCACAAATTGTCCCAGCACAGTTTCAGAGGGTTAGTCTATTATCTTGGCAGCAAGCAGCAAGTCATGGCAGTGGAGTAGGTTAAGAGCTTTACATCTTGATCCACAGGCAGCAGGCAGAAAGACATTGGGCCTGGCATGGGCTAAGGTTTATATAATGAAGTTTATTGAAAAAAAAAAACCCCAAGAAATTAAAAATTTAAAATTTTGGGTTTGTGGGTTTAAAAATGAAGGGGACTTTTCCCAAAAAATATTTTTTCCTCAAAAATTTTTTATTGAATTTTGAAATTGGTTTTGGGGTAAAAAAATTTGGATTTTCTTTTTTAATTTGAAATTGGATTTAAAAAGTTTTTTAGTTTGAAAAGTTAATTTTAAAAGTAATTTTTCCTTTAAAAAAAAATTTTTGGGGTTAAATTTTTTCCAATTTTAAAAAAAAATTTGGGTTGTTTTTCCCCCGGGGGGTTTTTTCCCTTTTTTTAAAAGGGGGGGGGGGGGGGGGGGGGGGGGGGGGGGGGGGGGGGGGGGGGGGGGGGGGGGGGGGGGGGGGGGGGGGGGGGGGGGGGGGGGGGGGGGGGGGGGGGGGGGGGGGGGGGGGGGGGGGGGGGGGGGGGGGGGGGGGGGGGGGGGGGGGGGGGGGGGGGGAAAAAAAAAAAAAAAAAAAAAAAAAAAAAAAAAAAAAAAAAAAAAAAAAAAAAAAAAAAAAAAAAAAAAAAAAAAAAAAAAAAAAAAAAAAAAAAAAAAAAAAAAAAAAAAAAAAAAAAAAAAAAAAACCCTTTTCAAGGTGGTGAGGAAAAACCCAGTAGGAGGAAAAAAGTCCTACAGAACCAAAAGGTCAGAGCACCCTCCTCTTACACACACACACAAAGAACACACAAGGAGAGAGGACACACAAAAACACATGTTGGGAGCTCACAAAACCTAAGCTAAAGAAAACCCCAGGGATGTTGCAGGGCCTGGCACAAACCCAAGCGGCTCCGTGGTTGTCACTTCAAATGCCTCATTCCAATTATGACAAATACATTAAATGATGGGAATTATTAATGATATAATTATTCTCAATAATCAGAAATTATGCAACCAAATGCATATCCATTGCAAAAATTTTCAGTTAATTTTAAATTAAGAAACAATCAAAAAAAGTCAGACATTGCAGTCATCTATTTCCTGAAGGCTTTCTGCATTGTGGTGATCAAAACACAGCTTTGTTTTCAGGGAAGTTCTCTACCCTGAGCCTATTTCCATCCTGAAGACTGTTTTAATGTATAACTTCACCCTCAATTTCCTTCCCTCTCTTTGAATTATTTTAAGTAAAATGATTCTTTGTCCTTCCCAAGAACCCAATGGAAATTATGAAAAAAAAATAATTAAAAGAAAAATGCGATACACTCAGTAGTACAGCAGAGATGCAGAAAATGAATTGGTTTGTGGGCTACTCTCAAGAATAATGAAAATAAGAGATCTCAGCAAAGGGGTGGAATATTTTAAATTACAGGCATACCCTGAAAACCAGCTAAAGGAATACTTCTGAAATATAAAGGTGATAAAAGGATTTTTGAATTAGAGATGAAGGGCAAAGGAATATAAGTATTACAGGGACTGCTTAAATCTGTTCTGTGCAAAAGTGATGATTGAACAAAAGAATTATACCATTATTTGTACCGAGACAGGACAAAAAGTGTGGGAGGGCAAGTGGACCTTAAAAGTAAGTGAAATTTACACAAACCACTGCAACTAGGAAAATATTGACACCAGATTGACATGGTTTGATTTATCTTTTATTTTCCATGCTAGTTTTGGCCAGAGTCTTGTGTATTTAGATTATATGGGCTTTAAATCATATCTTTCTTGTTAGGGGACAACCCCACAACAGCATAATGCCCTTTTCTCCCCAAGCACCTATGGAACATTGACTAAAAGAGACCAAGTATTCAGCCACAAAAAATTAAAGTAAAATAAGTGAAAATCATACAAAGCAAAAAAAATTGTGAGCTAGTAAGAGGGGGGAGTTTGTAGCTCAGAGGTACGGGCCTATTCAGCGTACACGCTGTTTTCCATCTTCAACACCAAAACAGTACTGAGGTCCCCAAAAAGTTTTTTTCTCCATGTGAAATACTTTACCAACATTTACCGTGTTAAAAGGTTAAAGCTGAAAAAATAGAAAAAAAAAAAAAAAAACAAAAACAACTAATTCCTCTGGTCTCCAGATAAATGGCTTATTACCTGTTAGTAGATTTTGGTTCCCCCTAAACCATAAAAGGATGAAAGTCTATAAGAAGCCCGACATCTTTGTACTTCCATGGATATAATTTAGATCTTTCAGTAAGTCCATCATGACTCTGCCTTCAATCCCCCTCACACTATCTAGGGACAGAACAACTAACTTGCTCTGGTTTGTTTAGAATTTTCCTAGTTTTGGCCTTGGCTCTGACTTCTCTAATTCTTTAAATAAATGCTCTATATTCAAGGAACACTCTTGATCATGGGGAAGTCTAGGTTGGTTGTTCTCCATATCCAGACCTTTTAGTGTCCCTGGTTAGATTGTAAGAAACTGTATAACATGACTTTGATAGGAATTACCAGTCCAGTGCTATTATTACTTCACCATCACCTGTGGTTTGATCATCTTTATGCCAATAACTTGTTGATAGAAACCCTTTTTCCCATGCCTGTTGCCTGCTCATGTCTCCTATGTGTTTCACTGTGCTCTCTACCTGTCATAGATTCTCTAAACAAGATGTTTTATATTTTGTGATGAAAATGTCATCAAAACATGAGTATGTACTACTAATTATCTGATGATTATAATTCCAGGTCAGGTCAGTATGGTGCAAGTGACCATTCCAGACAGTTTCGTGAATGTCACTGTTGGATCTAATGTTACTCTTCTCTGCCTCTACACCACCACGGCACCAACCCTGGAGAAGCTTTCAATCCAATGGTCTTTCTTCCACAATAAGGAAATGGAGCCAAGATCCGTAAGGATTCTCTAATTAATTATTTCCCCCTTAGTAGTTCTCACTGGAAACTAACTGTTGGCATGAGAATATGAAGGAACAGTGAAGTATGAAGGAACTACTGAGATCAATGACAAAAATTGAGACACGGAGTTTTTAGGTAGCTGTTTAGTGAAGACAGTCACATGATTATGTGTATCGGTTATCTCAATTTTGTATACTCAGCATCATGTGTGTCAGGTACTCCAGAATAGCCATAGGCCTTTTCATAGGTGAAATAAACAGGAGCTCTTAAAGGACATTCTACAAATATCTCATTATTTTAGAAGATCCCAGTTCACATGTAAATCCTAATGGATCTGAAGAGCTCTGTCGAATTTAATAACTGGGATCTGCCTGGCAAGGGAGTTGGCACATTGTTCCTAATTGAGTCTGAGAGTTTGACATTTCCCCAGATTGGTGGAGAAGGTCCATTGTAATGAAATCCATGTTATTGAGGGCAGCATGAAGTTAGAAGATAAAGGATGGAAGGGATGGACAAAAGGTTTGGGAGAAGCTGCCAGCGTAGGGTTGGGGAGCACCTATATGAAAGGAGGATTCCATGGACAAACTGCCTATCACCAGATTGCCTTCATTTGGACTTGAGAGTAATTCCTTTTGATAATTATCCCAAGAACTAAAATTGTGTTACTTAGAGTTGTGTGTACATCTGTGCACATGTATATGCAAACACATATTTCCATTCATGCCTCCATACATTCCTTGAAGAAAAATGGACTACAGTTAACAGGTTCTCAAAATGACTCCTGGCCCAAAATAATGTAGAGACCAACACTGGTGGTTTGGAATAGCCAGCTGCACCTGAGTTGGGCTTTGTCGAAAAGGGGAGGTTGGGTAGTAGTAGAAAGATAAGGGAGTGAAGCCTAGAAGCAGAAGTGGAGAAGGAAGCCATGAGCTCAGAGGAGCCACTTCTTGGCCAGCTCCCAGACTCTTTATAAGTACTGAATTTCTCTACATGATATTGTGAACATTTCCTTTTCAGAAAACATCACCCACAGGGAGACTCCATCAGTGCTACCCGGTATTCAGAGTTAAACAGTTTTGTTTACAGTAGACAATATGGGTATCACTCCATGCCTCTCTTCAAAATACAGTAGGATGAAAGTATTCATGGGAAATGATCTGACATAAGGCATATGAAAACAGTTGAAAAAACATAAAGTGCTCTCATTTTTATCCCATGCAAACAGCAGCAGCAGCAGCAGCAGCAGCAGCAGCAGCAGCAGCAGCAGCAGAACTATCAGCAGAAAATAACAACCAATTTCCATCACCCAAAATATCTGGACATGTTTGTGTCAACTAAGAAAATAATGCTTTTCCTCACAGGTTGTTTTCACTAAGATAATCGCATGATCTCTTCTTTTTAAAATTTGATTTCTTAGGAGTCTTTTCAACACATCGTTCATACACTTGAAGTCCTGCTCAGTTTTCAAGTGGTGGCTGATTTGAGAGAGAGGCTTCAGCATCTTTTGAGAAGTATTATGTTCGGTATTCAATTCAAGATGTCCTCCATTTCCTGGAGGCTAGGCCAAGCAAATCTGAGCTCAAGTGTGCACATCCCCCGCTTTGCATCCTCTGATTCTGACATCTACAGAGCCATCTCTTGACTGAACTCTAGCCACTTAAAAGCTGGGGGAGAATTATGAGTAGCAATGAACTTTTCTCAGAAAGAGACTGTAGGGGAAAAGCTTTAGGCAATCATAGTGAGCATGCTTAAGCTCAGAACTTCTCTTAGATGAACTTTAAAAAAAAAACTATTGGCAAATGTTTGATGAATTGCTTTCTTTCTTGCCAAATCAAATGAGATCCTTCCTTCTGAGCTGCTAGATCAAATAAAACATGCTTGAAACCTGTGCAATGCCTATGCTGACTCCTGGAGGACAAGGATGGTGAAAAACTCTTACCAAAACACAAAGTCCCTTGTCTTGTTTGCCCATCCTGTTTCAGCTTACCTGCCCTTGCTAGATCCCCGTCACAGCCCTCTTTTAACCTCTGCTTCTAGATAACTGGATTTCCTCTCCTCTCCCTCCTCCTTCCCTTCCATCCCTCTCCTCTTCTCTCATATCATGTGTGCATGGGCTTTTCTTTGGGATCAGAGTCCCAGTAGAAACCTCTGGATGGATGTCAGTTCTGTCTCCTAGTTGCTGGCTGGATTACCCTAGACAAATCACTTGACTTTTTAGAGATTCAATTTTCCCTCCTGTAAAACGGAGCTACTCACCTCTCTGACAGGTTAATGAAAAGATTGAATGAGATGGTTTTTGTGGAACACATGGAAGCCTTCTAGCACAGACTTTGAGTGAATATGAGCTATTATAATTAACATCACTATTCATAAGATTTATTTTGCAAAATTATCTCGCCCATGCCACAGCTGTATTGGATGGACTAGAGAAACAGCCCAACAAGATACACTTAATATAGTATAACTCAGCTGAGTCAGAGTAGGGATTTCCTGGTCTTGGTCCCGAGTTGCTGTCCCTACCAGATCCTTAATGACTGGAGGGAGAATCCAAACCGTTCTCTCTGCTACTTCTCATTTCCAAGAACTTGGTCAGCTAAGAGTTTGCAGACATCCTGGGTTGAGATAGTAGTTTTCAAAATAGAATTTAGATTTCATTCCTGTGCTGTCTTTGCTTGAGCATTTCCACGAATTCAGACTTCTGTACAACACATTGTAAGTTAGTCTAGTGAATGTGGGGACGGGGGTATATTATTTTGGGGATGTTGAGATGGCTAGGCTGGAGATATAGCTCAGTTGGTATGGTGCTTACATGAAGCCCTGGGTTCAGTCCCTAGCACCACATAAACCAGGCACGGTAGTGCATGCCTGTACTACTAAAACTCAGGAGGTAGAAGAAGGAGGATCAGAAATTCAAGGTCATTCATGGGTTTCTAATAAGTTCAAGATACAGGAAATGCCCTCTCAAGCCTCCCTGGCTCATGTACATGTAATAAAGACTGATGTTTCTAGGACATTCTGTGGCATATGGGAGTAAAGTGTTGCTAGTCTGACCACTGAGTGATATAATTCAACCCATAGGTTGATGTAGCAATATAGCATGTAGCATTCAGCTCTCAGATCCACTCATTTCTGCTCAAACACAGCATGGCTCGCACCCCAAAACTGAGGGTATGGAGGAAAAGACAGTCAGTCAGTGTCTAAAAATGATGCATGCAAGAGACGCTCGGGGAAGATGTAGCTGGACTTCTCAGGTAAGAAAACCCATTGGTGTACTACTAGACCCCTGCACTAATTTTAGTCTAGGACACTAGACTTGCCTTAGGAGTGGGATGGAAGGGTTTCTGTATGATAATAATAGAGATTAGTGTATGCTCTCTATAACTCTGGGGAAGGTTGTTTTGTTGTGGTTTGGTTTTGGAGACAGGGTCTTGCTATATAATGCAGGCTGGCCTTGAACTTAGCAGCCTCCTGCCTCAGCCTACAAGTATTGGGATGTGTATTGTTTGTGTTAATAAAAACAAGAGAAGTACGGGCTTGAGAGATGGCTCAACAGTTAAGAAAGCTTGCTACTATTGCATAAGACTTGAAGTTGATTCCCAGCAGCCATGTTAGATGGCAATTGCCTGTAACTCAAAGTCCGAGGGATCCAACACCCCTTTCTGGCCTCCTTGGGCACCTGCACTTAAACATACACAACCACATACAGATCCACATGCAAACACATAAATACATTTGTAAAAAATAAATGAAACCTAGAGAAATTTTTAGTTTTCCCTTCTCATGTCCATGCCTGGAACTCTTAATCCTCCTCCAAAAGACTCCGAGGCCTATAGCTGCTCTGACCAGGCTAGTGGCCAGCTTTTGCCCCATGTCTATCTTCTCTTTTCAAAATCATTGCATTAAAAAGCAATTGACTCTGAGGCCAGTGTTTCCCAGGACCCAGGGCCAAATACTGTGTCTCAATGTCCTCTCTAGGGAAGTCCCTTTGGTGCATGGAAACGACTCTTTCCATAAGCCCTCTGATCCTGAGGACAGAATTTCCATTTGATCTTCCTTTCAGAAATGCCCTGTGTCTAAAATATGGACAGCTTCACTCCATCCCTCAAGGGATAATCTCTGAAAACGTACCTGGTACAAACAGACTAACCAGGAAAATTTTGGGAAATCTGGTTACCTCTCTGTCCATAGATGCTTCCCTTTTCTGCCTGCCTTGCTATTGCTAAAACTAGAGACAACACTTACCCATGAGCAGAATGCACAGCAATACTGCTTAGCATGGCTGTGTTAGATAACTGTCTCCTACAATCGGTATAATGGAAGAAATCCTTCACTATCCTCATATCCATGTCTCCAATTTGGACAACTCCTTCCCCAGAGTTGAATGTCTTTATATTTTTTGGCTTCTTGCATTTTTAAACCTGTTCTGTCCTCTGTAGGTAACATTATTTCGAATATTTCTGTAACCTTGAAGGGGGGTGTGGTGTCTCATCATTTCAGGGGAATTTAATAATGGAGAGGGCATTGATTTGATTTTTCAGGACTTGGAGTCCTTAGTGACATTTGGTGAGTGCTGGCTAGAGATGTTAAATGCTTGCAATACATGCAACAGAGCCACCCAACAGATTGCCCAAAGTGCTGCTGTTGCTATCAGAGAATCTTCCAAATCTCCCATCTCTTTGTACTAATGCTGATCTACTCTGGGCTTCATTTCATTTCTGCTGAAGAAGTAAACTCAAGCAGGGATCTTCCATGATTTTATCCAAAATTGTCACTCAAATGGTGGACATCTCAAGCAAATAGCAGAGAGGCTTTTTTTTTTTTTTTTGTGGTATTCTATTTCTATTGTGTATAGCCATAGCCTCCATAGCACAGACCTGAGAAATTTCTGGCCTGAAGCCCTTTGCCACTTTCCAATCTATGTCTAGCTGCTTTGGGAGCAAGAGCAAGGAGCTGGAAGGGAGGCAAAGGAAAGAATGTGCGGTTTAGCTGTGGACTCCCAGGCTTGCATATCTCCCAAAGGAACCTGGAAAGCAGTTCTGGAAGCTAAAGGCATTTAGTAAATCCAACTCTGACTTAAATAGAAAGCAGATGGGATCCTTTCACGCCTTCTTGCTTATACATCAAGCCTCTAGTTTGAGAGCTGTGCTGCAAAATTGAGGCAACAACTGACTACCAGCTGCACAGCCTGGTGTGACTAGAAACTTGGTATCAGAGGTAGAGGAAGGCTGCTGTGTAAAGAGACCGGGAGCCTACAGTGCAGCTGGAGAACACAGAGTGCAGCATGTGGCAAAACTATTGTTCAGCATAGGAAGCACCAGACCAGGGAACTGCAGCAACTGGCACGGATAGAAAAGGGAGACTGGCATAGGCAATGGAATGGTCCCAAAGGGACTGTAAATCATCCCCCTTGTCTTGGGCAGGACTGAGAGTGCTCTCTTAATGCATACTGTGGGAGTCCTGAGGCTTGGATTTCAGGTCTGACTGTAAATTGACTGTGTGAACTTGGGGAAAATCACTTCCTCTCTTAGGGCCTCAGTGTCATCTGTAATAGATGAGAATGAATCAGACTTTGCAAACTGGAGGCTTCGGGGCCTGGTTTGGCCAACAGATGTATTTAGGTTGGCTAGGCCAGCATTTTGTTTCCACAGGTTATGCCAGCTCCTCAGTAATAAATACCATGGTCCCCTCTGGCCTTCTTAAGCCTACCCATACTTATAGACCCCACCCCAGCTTGTTCTTATATTTCCAGTATCCATCCAGCCTCTGAGAGCTCCTGAGCCTTTGTGACATGAACTAAGTGATCTCAAAGAGGATGTAATCACTAATAGGCTCTTGTGACCCTACCCACGAGCCACCAATAAAGAGGGCAGAAAAAAAAATATTGAGAGAAAGCAGGACTTTTGGTCATGACCATGGGCATGGGCAGCAATGAGTATAATTTTAACAAGTACTACTTTGGGAAACATTGGTATAGATTTTCTGAAAGTAGGCCTCCTCTCATCCCTACCAAGGATGTGGCCTGTAGAGCACATGAGGCTTTTCCTTGGCCTCAGTAGCTCTGCTCTCCAAATTGACTATATCTATATTCATTATTCAGCTTTAATTTTCTTTTACTTAGCTTTGATTTTTAACTATTACTCTTTTGTGGAAAGTGAAACCAACTTGTTGTCCTTCCAGAGTGATATTAGACAAGCAGTTTGGAGGAACCCTTTTTTTTTTCTTGTGTTCTTCCCAAAGATAATGAGAACACAGTGGGTTTGTCTGAGCAGAAAGCCCTTTCATCATGTGTCTGGCTATCTAATGCTTGTGACTCTCCTCCTCCTCAGACAACAGCCTGAACTCAAGGTCTCCTGTGTCATCCCTCTATGTTCTATTGTCTGTGAGGGAACTATTGATTAGATTGCAGTGTAAGGAGCTGGATGGAAGGGATGATGGATAAGTTACGTGTCTGAGACCTCATTGTTTACTTACCCGCCACTTTCCCCTTGATTCAGGCCCCACTAGACTTTTACAGTTGCTTCTTTCCATTTAATTTTTTCCAAATTTTATTTATTTGTTATTTATTAAGACAAAGTCTCCCTTGTAAGTCATCCTGGCTGTATGCTTGTGATCATTTTGATTCCAAGCATGTGCCACCATGCCCGGTCTCAGATATACCCTTCTATGACCTAGTCCTTGCCTAAAAGGTCCTCTTGGAGCCTCAAGTCTGCATAATCAAGGTCTTTTCACATAGCCCCTCTAGAGCTGTCTGTGGCAGGATTGATGTTGCATCTCACTGTGACATCATCAAACATCATAAAGTGGGGCTGACCTGTTTCTTCTTGGGAGCAGAGGAACTAGCCAGAGGCATAGGTTGTAAAGGCTGTCTTGATGGCGGTAGGCTGGGCTCCAGGTAAGACTCAACAGGATCTCTTGTTACCTATTCATAAGTAAATAGATGTAGTGTTGCCTGTCAGTGTAGTAAAGTCTTTTGATAAGTTAAATCTACATCTATCTCATTTGAATACCTTGAGTTACTCTGGTAGCTTTCTGGTTGGTCCAACACTGTTCCCAGTTAAGTTTGGGCAGAGCGTGGCATGGTTAGGGCATAGAAGAATGTTAGAGAAAACAATGGAGAGAGGAAATTGTTTTCACTTTAATTATCCTCATTTTTTTTTTTAAAATGTCCATGTTGGTCTTTCTGCACAGAGACAGAAAGGCACATTTGAGTTCTACTAGACACTATCATTATCTTCCTTTTTTTTTTTTTTTTTTTGACTCTTTTCTCTTTTTAAGAGATTGATAAGGGAAAGACCCCTGGGCAAGAAATTAGGGGAACTCCTTCTCCTTCTGTTTAAATTGGTTTTGCTTGTATGTCACCATTTTTATTCAGCTGAGGGTGGTGCATAGGAGATCAGCCATGCTAGACCAGTGCTCTACCATTGAAGCCTACCCATCCCCTCAACTGTTGATTTTGTTCCATTTTTAAAACCTCCCATGGCTTCAGTTTCTTCTATAAAATGAGGCTAATGAATTAAATGAACCAGAAGAGCCATCTAGAAGATTTTATGAAAAGAACTTGTCTCATTAGACTAAAGCAATCCCAATTCGTGGGACATACATTGGAATCACTGAATGACACACATTTATATTAATTTAGCAAACTGTCTACACAGAATATGTAAATTGTGAAGGGAACTCAGGTCTTATTACCTCATCTAGTAATTCTCAAGTTGCAGTCACACATGCCCTAGCCTCATAATTTTTGTCATATTTGTGTATTCCCGGAACTTTGTGTAGTTAATAGTTTCTATACTGACTGGGACTTTTAAAATATTAAAAATCTTAATGTCACCTAAGCAACAATATCCATAAAGGTACATATTGTATGCTAGATGTATTTCTCTTCAACATTAAAATTAGTAGGCACTCATTTAGACATCACTGAAAATCAGTGTCCTACTTTGGACACATTGCTCTGGCTCCTTGTTCACAGGTAGAAACTAAAAGGTTAGACAGATTAGCTATCTTTGCTTCTTATCACTCAGCAAGTTGCTATGGAGGCATAGCTAGGGAACACCTCATGTGACCACATCACAGTCAGAGGCAGAGCTGTGGACCAACCTAGATTATGTGACACCTAGGCCAGACTTCCTTGTACCACATGATTCTTACCCTGTGGTTACCATTGATCCCTAAAATACATGCTATTTCATGGAGATGACAGTAGAATTCAGATCTTTCTTAAATCAAATTAATTTTTTTATTGTAAAATTTATTTTTTTAAAACAAAATTTGCTATATAATAGTATCTTTTTGTTATTTTTAAATTTAGTATATGTCTACTGTATTACAACATTACTTCCCTTGGTCTCCTTTCTCCATCCTCTCCCAAATCTTCCCTTTCCCTCTTGGTCCCTCTTAAATTCATGGTGATTTTCTCTCATAATTATTATTACACTGACTGGGACTTTTAAATATATAAATGAATAAATATATAAATGCAACTTATTGAGTTTATATAGTGATATATATATTTAGAGCTTGCCACTTGGTATTGAATAAGCAATTAGAGGGCTCGAGGGGAGATCCTGATTCTCCCTCTTTCAGTAGTCACTAAGTCCATGTAGCTCTTCTTTGTGTCATATATTTTGATCATATTCACCCCTGCCCACTTTCCCAGATCCACCACTTCTTTCCCTAGCCACTCCATTTTGTGTCCTTTCTCTTTTCTACCCATCAAATCCAGTTTGTGCTGCCTATATGTTCTTGAATGGGCGACCTTCCACTGGCGTGTGGTTGACTGACTTATCAGAGACGTATTCTTAAAACTGACTCTCCCTCTGCCAGCAGCAATCAGTTGCCAATTGCTTCTTGGCTAGGGGTGGACTTCATGCCCACCGTTTCTCTCCATGTTAGGATTTGGCCTTTCTTGAGTATGCTTGAGAGTGTTTTAAAAGACAATCTTGCTATATAACTTAGGTGGTTCTCAAAATCACAGTGCTCCTGCTTCAGCTTCCAAAGAGAATGAGACTTTAGGTTTATGCCACTGCTTGGCTCAAGTCCAGTATATTGTGATGATGACAACAGTAACAAAATGAATCCTGTGCCCTCAGATGAGTCATCTGAAGTTCTTAATTCTCTTATTTGACATGGAAAGATGGTAGCCAACATGGACCAAGTGCACTGTTGGCCTTTTATTAGTTTGTATGGATTAATCTTACTACTAGGAAAGAATGAGACTAAGTGATTTCTCAAGGAATATTCTACCTTGAAGTTTTATATTTCTAACAAACAAACAAAAAAATCCATGTGTACTTATCTAAGATGTATGGGTGCATGAAAGGAACACAGACATTTAAACTTCTAGGCAAAGCAGTCTCATCGGGCAAGGTAAATGTGAATCAGAAGTTCATAAAGTGGTAAATATCTCTTGAGATGTATCTTATCTGCCATTACATGAAGAGTTTCTATGGGGTACACTGAGCAGGTGAGTGTCTTGTTCTCCTAGCCCAAGGTTAGAAGTTAAATTCTCTGAACTCGGTTGTCCTTTTTCTGTAAAATAGGCTTAGCAGTTCCTGCCCTAGTGACATCATACATCATAGAGCTGGTCGGAAGCAAATGAGAAAACGGCTATCAAGAACAGAAAGTTAAATGCCCACTGAACTGAGAAATCTAGGCTCCCTGGAACACATATAGAAGGGACTTCCTGGTAGCTTATCTTCATCCTGGATACTCTCAGGTTCTCATTTGAATTTTTTTCTATCCTAGATCTACTACTCTGAAGGTGGACAGGCTCAGGTATTGGGCAATTCAAGAATCGAATAATAGGGGCTACTAATCCTGGTAATGCATCTATCACCATACTGCATATGCAGCCAGCAGACAGTGGATTTACATCTGTGATGTCAACAATCCTCCAGATTTTGTCGGCAAAAACCAAGGCATCCTTGACGTCACTGTCTTAGGTATGGACATTATTTTTATGCCTTTTCTTTTCTTGGAGCAACTTAGGACAGTGAATGAGTCAAGTCACTGGGCTATGGTATCAATTATGTCCCTGGGGCTAATTGTCCTCCCTCCTCCATTTATTATCAGAGATAGTTTTATTAATTTATGTTTCATTTTATTAATGGAGACAGCATTCCAACTCAACCCATATAGTAACACCTAAAAATTACCATAAAATGTACCGAAACAGTAGCCACTAAATGACATAGTAAGTAGCATAACCTCTATGCAGCCCATAGCTCAGAAGAATACAGTGAGCCACTCATTGGTCCACAAAATGATCACCAGTAATTCTTTCAGGAGGAACTTGTACTTAGAGCCACACTTAGCTACAAGAAACAATTGTCAACCTATTTATTCCCTTTTCCAAACCTACTATTCTTCTCACCATGAAATCATTCTTTCAAACAAAACAGTAGAGTCCACTTTTTAATGTATCTATCTATCTATCTATCTATCTATCTATCTATCTATTCATTCATTTGGTTTTTTTAATTTTGTTTCATTTTGTTTTGAGGCAGAGTCTCATGGAGCCATAGCCAGCCTTGAGCTTGCTATATAATGGAGAATGATCTTGAATTTTGATTAAGGGGGCGGGGATTTCCCCTTTTCAAAATGCTAATGCTATTTGGGAAAATGATACTTGTTAAGCCATTAGAAGAATTAAGTTAGGATGAACACATATTTATTATATGACATTGGACAAATCATATCCACTCTCAGAATAGACTTGGAGAAGTTCATTTATTCCGGATTTATAGTGCCCCTACTTTGTACATGAAACAATAAGCTTAGTAGTGATGGAGAAATGACTTTTGTCCTTGAGGATCACCCAATGGTTGTCGTTGTTTTGACTGGTTTTGAGGGATCATCCCAACTCTTGAGAACACTAAAAACCTAATTGCAGACTGAAAAGAAGAAAATATTAGAGGGAAAGAAGGGCTTGAAACCCTTACAAGTAGCCCCAAATGGAATTGTTTTGAGTTTGACTATATGCATCATAGGAAAGGAGACCCTAGGCCAAATTACTATGTAGTTGAGGGGCTTAAAAATTGGCAACAAGGTACACATCTAAAAGAACTATCCACAGTTGCCTTGCTACCCATGTGATACTAAAAGGAACCAATTGATGCTTACTATGAAGTCTGTCATTGCATCTACTGTCCTGAGGGACATGTTACCCAGGAGGTAATGTTTAAGAGTGGTTTTCTCAGGTAGTTGTTTTATATTGTGCTGAGCTTTGTGCTAGGCATTAGGGTATAGAACTAGATGAACCCATTCCTAGAACAGCTTATGTTGTAGTTCAGAAGACCAGTCACCTGCATGGGGGAATATAATGTGGCAAGAATGCCAGAAACCATGAGACTGGAAATCAGAAAACTTGGGTTCTAGAAGGCCTTTCTCTGTTCTCAGTGACCTCATGCAATGTAGTCCATCACTCTCTGACCACTGCAAGATAGGTTTTAAGTCTGTCTCCTTTACTGATTTATTATGAGAATTCAATTAGGTGCTGGGGATTAAAGGCCCTTTTAATGTTCAAGTAATTTGAGGGATTAATCCTCTAATGATTTTCTGTTACTGCTATGTCTCTGCGGTGATCTGAGCAGAAGCAATTGTCAAGAAAAGGCTTGGAAATAGCCCTGAGCTAAGCTACTCAGGAAGGTTAATTTTCTTAAAATTGAAGTTCAGAGGATTCCCAGTGAATTTCCATAAGCTAAAGCTACCTTAAGCTAGTTTTTGGTTTGTTTGTTGCCCTATGAGTCTTTGGGTCATTGCCATGACTTTGTCATAATTTCCTTGAAGCAAAACCCGAATCCATAAACTGAAGATGCTGAACAATCTAAAGATTTTCTTATCTAGAAACAGTAAAACAATCTATTTTTATTAATAAAAGATTATCCTATGATTTTCAACCTTCCAGAAGTAGTAATAGTAAATTATCTCTAAATTTTTGAAGTCTGTTTGCAGTTCTCAAATCCCATTGCATATCAACACCCTGATTGGGCCTGGACAGAGTAGAGATGGGTGAGTTGGAGAGACCAGTTGTTCAGGAGAATTACTGATACTCCAATGCAGATGGCTCTTCATAGCACTACATAAAAAAAAAAAAACTTCTTTTATTATTATAAAAACTCACAAATAAAAGTGCCACATAGCTAGTTATGATAACCATTCAAACAAACACTTGCTCAGGCCCAAATTCAGTGAAAAACTCAAGTTGAATGGCCATGCTAAACCCTTAAGGCATTGCTTATGCCTTTCCTTATCACTGTCATTTGTATTATATGAACTTAATTCGGCACAAGAAAGAAAAATATCTATGAGGGAATTGAACCTAATAGTACCATTTTTTGGTCTCCTTTCTAAATGTTACACTACCCCATGTGTATGGTATGCAAAATGTTATACTATACCCATAATGTATTATGTTCATGGGTAAACAGCTGTGATGGTAAGTATAGTGTAACAATACATCTTTGAGAGACATTTATTGCCCAACATGGCCATCAATTCTGTGTATTTACTTTGCATTCAAAAGTTTCTTTCTCTCTCTCTCTCTCTCTCTCTCTCTCTCTCTTTTCTTTCTTTCTTGTTTTTGCATTTATGGAGTTTCTTAATCAAAGCCCGAGAACATGTTTCAGTTACTGTTCTAGGCAGTGGAAATAGTAAGATGTCAAAGATAGGGTCTCAGCCATCCAGAAATCCAATCTCATAAAAAGACAGATTGCAAAAAAGCTTTCAATGAGTGTTTTGAGAGGGAGAACTGTGAAGGCACAGGGCAGGTGTGGATAACTTCAAAAGGAGAACTAGAGAAGGCTCATCAGGGAAAGAGAGTTTTTTGTGCTGGTCAGGGAAGTGTGACCAAGAGTGTGTCCGGCAGAAACACAGGCTGAAGTGGCAGGTTACAATTCACATAAAGAAAGCAGCAGTGAACAAAGAAGCAGGTGTTTCGTGGGTGGCCATTTATTTAAGAGATTTCCAGTAGTCATGACAACTTTGGAAAATCAATCTCTGAAAAATTCCCAGATCGACTTTTGAATAATTATTATGTGTATATTTGGAATGAAACACCATTTCCATTCTGCAGTTTGCCACATAAAAAAATTATTAATTTAGAGGAGTTTTTGTGAGCACACGGAAGCATTTTCATTTATCTTCTGAGATGAACCTTTTCCTTCCATCCCAATTCTGATAAAAGCAATAAAGCCAAAGGGTAGATCAATGGCTTTGCCAATAAACAATAACTAGCTCTTTTGGGGACTTTAACTGGATGAAATGTCAGCTCAATTCTGATTCAGTAGTTTTAGAAGACATATAGGTTTACAGCTTGTCTCAAAATGAGTCACCTAGTATTTTGTTAATAATAAAAAGAGAAAGAGAGAAGGAGAAAAAGAAGAAGAGGCCTAATCTGGGTTTGAATTTGGACTCAATGTACAAGTGCCAGTTATTCTAGATTGTTTTGTCTATAATTTAGTCCTAGTGCCTAACTTTTTTAATATCAAAATAACCACGTTTTATTGTTCAAATTGCTCTGTTCTAATACAGGGGCTATTTTTTTTAAGATACTAAGTCTAGTCACAGTTGAACGATATGGCTAAATTGGCCTAGTTTAAGGTAGATTAATCAAGTTTTTCTCATCTCAGAAAGCCATTGATATGGAAGAGGGTTTGAAATCTAAATAGAAAATACTCTAAATCAAAAGATATTAGTTTTCAAAGACTAGTGAAGCATTTTGAAGTATTGTGCTTATACACATCTGTCTTCTTTGTGTGTAACAAGGGTTTGAGTCTGAGATGGCTTACCCAGAGCAGAGCTTATTTAAAGATTGATTTCAATAGCAAAAATTAGTCTAAGCCACAGCCAACATCAATTTCATGTACAAGTCCCTATTTCTGGTATTTTCATTTGACCACCTAGAAACTTAGACCATTTTTATTTATATTTTTATAGATGAGTCAAACTGAGGTTTCGTTTCAATTAAGTAACTTGCCCAAATACCTATTATGTAAAGTTGCATAGTTTGGCTTTCTGAGATGGGAAAACCTTGATATGCCCTGCCTTAAACTAGGCCATTTAACCATTTCATTCAACTATGACTAGGCTTAATAATCTTTAAAAAAAAAAATGCTCTGAATGTTATAGCCCCTATATTAGAACAGAGCAATTTGAACAATAAAATGTGGTTATTGTCCAAGGAGAACCTAAGGCATTTAGTCTGAAGCATTTAAAGTATAAATTTCATAAGTTTGAGAATGTTAACCACTAGAGAGATAGTTGTTATAATCCAATTTAAGATAAGGAAAGAAGAGCTAGGTATAGTGGCATATGCCTGCAATTCTAGCACTTGAGAGGTAGAAGGCAGATGATCACGAATTGAAGGTTTATCTTCAGCAACATAACAAATTTAAAGTGAGCCTAGGCTACATGAGACCTTGCCTCAAAAGACCCACAAACCAACCAACCAAACAAAACAAAAGGACAAATGTTAATTGGAATGTGTAGAATTTATGATCATTATCTGTGTATGTCATTTAGGACACAGTAGGAGACACAAAGTAAGGAGGATGGGGAGACTGTGACTCACAGCTATCTACAGAACCTCTCCATCCAAGTGCTGTCATACATAGCTGAAAAGTCAGCATGTGGCAAACTACCCCCAGTGTCACTCCTCCTCATCCCTTCCTTTAAAACTTGTTCTTCTACCTGAATTCTTTATCTTGGGCATCAGCACTGATCATGGACCCAGAAGCAGAAGCCTGGAACTACCCATAACCCTTCCCCTCTTCATCATCCTCTGCAGCTAGCTGGCCACTAACTTCTGTTGACTCCATTTTCTTAATACCTCTTGAATGGCTTTTCACTTGGCTCAGGGACCCTTTATATCTGAGAGCTCCATGTGAAGTATTAGAAAAATCATTATCCCTACCTTTCTTAAAACCCATGGTCTCCCTGTTCCCAGTGCAAAACATGTATAATACAGAGCCCTCCTAGGTGCAGGCCCCCAGTGTTCTGTAACTTCATCTCTCATTATCCTCAACCTGATTTCAGAACTGTCATCAAGTAGCTTTTGAATCTGCAGTGCCTAGTCTAGTTCTAGACAGATAGAAGGCACATAGCTAAATGCTTGCTGAGTGACAGAAAGATTGCAGCATCGTATAGCACATATGCAAAATGGGCTTCTGCTGAGGAGAAACAGAGACAAATTCAAAGCTTCCCAGCAAGTCATAGATGAATAAATGAAAAACTGTCTCACAAAGGAATAGAGAATGCCATATTGATGGAATATTTCAAAATTTATTTTCTAAAAAGGGTTCTGTTTTCATTTAAGACTGCTTTTAAAACATAAGCTATGTTTCTACTCAGTTTGCTTACCTTTGGCTGCTTTAATAAAGGCATATTTTAGGATACAATGAGGAAATGCATGGTTATAAATCCGGGGAAGAGGCAGACAGAAGAGACACTATTTGAATCTTAATAGGCTCCTGACTAGATGGCCCCTGCAACTGAAGTGCTCTACTCCCATCTGGTGGTACAATTAGAAAACTGTCCCCCTTTAAAAAAAAAAAAAACCCTTTTTAAAGACTATACTAAATAGACTAAATAAATGTATATTCTCTTGGTTTGTGACACAAAAGCGAGAAAGGGACTGCAATGGTCACAGACTGCCGTTTTCTTGCAGGGATCTTAATCTTTGCCATTGCTTTACAGTCAAACCTTCCAAGCCCTTTTGTACCATCCAAGGAAGACCAGAAGCAGGCTATCCTATTTCCTTGTCTTGCCTTTCTACCTTTGGAACACCATCTCCTGTGTATTACTGGTATAGGATTGAGGGGAATACCATTGTGCCAGTAAAAGAAAGCTTCAGTGAGTATTGCCTTTCAGAACTTCTGGATTGGCCTGGTGGTAGGGTTGCCGAATGGTATGTGCTGTCTGATGCTCGTCTGAAGTGCTCGAACATTTTTTCCCTTGATGTCAGTGTGTGTATGTGTTTGTGTGTGTATGTGGGGAAGAGATGTGCTTAAAATGATGCCTGTCTCCTAACATGATGATTATGGCATGTCTATTTTCCAGAGTGCAGAATTCATCTGAGAGGTAGTCAGGAGGGTCTATGTTGTAGGGCTACTTTTAGAGCATCCCAAGAGACCTAGATGGATCCTGTCCATCAGGAGAGGCCACTGTAAGAAAGCAGGTTGGAATTAAGCAATGTAAACTGAGATGACAAAAGATCTTAAACATGTGTTTCCTGGTTTCACAGACTCAGCCACTGGAGTTTTGGCTATTGGAAATCTAACAAATTTTGAACAAGGTTATTATCAGTGTACTGCCATCAACAGTCTTGGAAATAGTTCCTGTGAAATTGACTTAACCTCTTCACGTGAGTTGATCATATGACGTTCATACTTTATCCTGGAGTCAAGTTGCTTGGGCCTACCAGTTGAGCACATTTACTAGAATCTCTCTTTAGTCCTTCTTGCCTTTCTAGGTATTTCTGTGCTTTAGTGGTAAGTTGATATGATGAACGGTCATCCCAGTCTCTAATATCTACATAATATATCCATTAAATCCTTCACTGAGTAGTTTACTTAAGCATCACATAATCATTAGAAAGTAGGTATTCTTGTTTGATAAATAAAAACAGTGGTGTTATTAATAATCTAGGATGCTCTTTATTATGTAGCTTTTTGGCTACCTTTGTCAAATGTATAGCTCTCAGACTTCCTGCTTAAGATTGGCCTCTAGAAAAACACAGGGAAATACTTGAAGATATGGTACAAGCGGGACTTTCTGACAAGGACTTTGGTAGCCCAGGAAATAGTAGCAAGAACAGATAAATGAGCTTGCTCTTGTATGAAATTTAAAAGCTTTTGTGCAGCACAGAAAATAACAAACTGAAAGAAGATGCAGCCTAGAGAATGAAAGGAAGTATTGTCCAGACATTTAGCCCACAGAGGATTGATACCCAGAATATATGAAGAACTTTAAAAAAAAAATCCAGGGATAATCCAGTCAATAAATAGATAGATGTTTTGTACAGACAGGTCTCAAGAATTACAATGAGGCAACAAGTATATGAAAAAAAATGTTCAATGATTTTTACCATCAGAAAATGCACACCAGAATTCTGTTGAGCTTCCATTTTACCCCAGTTATATGACTATTATCCAGAAATCAAACAACAAATTTGAGCAAGGCTATGGAAGAAAAGGAGCTACTTCCCACACTGCTGATGGGAATGTGAAGTAACCACAACAGAAATTGGTATAGAGGATCCTCAAAACAAACAAACACCAGTAGAGCTACTGTATGATCCAGTTGTAACACTTCTGTGTCTACATTAAAAGAACTCAAGGCAGCACAGCACAGAGCGAGTTGTATAACCCTGCTGACTTCAGTCTTCCTTCAGCCAGGTTACAGACTCGCAGATTGCCATCACCTGATGAGCGCAGAGAGTTTTATTCAGCCACAAAGAACAGTTGCATTATGTTGTTTTCATGGACATGGAAGTGAAATAAGCCATATTAAGAAAGATAAATGTCACATGCTTTCTTTCATAGGCAGAATCTGGATTTTTAAAAAGACATAAGAGTAGAAGGGGGCTGTTAGGGGAAGAGAAAAGGGTCCAGTGGGAGGAAGATGGAAGAGGAATGGGAGAAAGTAGCAGGGGTGAGAATATGATCAAAGTTACATGGTGTACATCTGGGAAGACATAATTATACTCATAATTTTATTTGATTTCTATGCTCTGATAAAAAAATAAAGCTAAAAGTTTGAAGACAAATATCTGTTTATAATAATAACCAGTCACATCTATAATCAAAATAACCTAATGTTTATTGTTAACAATAATATTAGTATTAAATTATTTCCCAGATCCTTAAGCAGGTGCTACATGTGCAGTATCTCTCCCAACCTTCCCTACCACCCTATTTATGGAAGCAGAATAAATACATTAGTCTTATTTTCCTGAAGGGTACACTGAACCTTAGAGAGGTAAATGACTTACCCAAGTTCATCAAGTTACTAACTTACACAGCTGGGATGCCTCTAAATCTCTTCCTCTTTTTTTGGTATTTTTCGAGACAGGGTTTCTCTGTGTAGTCCTGGCTGTCCTGGAACTCACTCTGTAGACCAGGCTGGCCTTGAACTCAGAAATCCGCCTGCCTCTGCCTCCCAAGTGCTGGGATTAAAGGCGTGCGCCACCACCGCCCGGCAATCTCTTCCTCTTGAAAGGCACTTATTTACTCTCTGATATCCACACTTAAGAGCCCCGGTACTGACAGATTAAGCAAAATCCTGGGACAAGCCCTTCTAAGGGATGTCTTGTCACACCTCTTTGGGATCCCTTGATAACTCTTAGAGCCTGTTGTCTGCCTCCATTCTCATTTCATTTTCAGCTCCTTCCTGTGACCATCTCCATTGTCTTTCAGTACTTCTCATTCAATTTGTTGTCTGCCCTTCTACAAACAAGAGCACGTTGCAGATGGCGGTCACTTAAGTCACTCAAGTCTTCTTTCCAATGACCTCCAGCATTTGCCTGGCTTTCCTTCCTTCCCTCTTCCTTCTTGCCTCCTTTCCTTTCTCTGCCCTCCTATCCTTCTCTTCCTTCCAAGTCACCTATAAGATATCTACTATGGATGGTCATAATTGATGAAGAGACTGAGGTTAAGAAAAAAAAATATGTCTTTCACCCAAGGAACTCACCATTCAGCTAGAGGGCTAAACAAAGGCTGTATGTACTAAATGCTATAGTTTAGGTCTACACAGAATATATGGGACACCAAAAAAGGAACACTTATGGTTACAGATATAGAGGGGCTGTGCTGGCCAGGTACCGTTTGAGCTGGCACTTGAAGATACTAACAAAGGCTATTGTTTCTGTAAAATGGGGGAGACATTTTAAAAATGTTGTCTAACAAAGAACCATAATACGGATGTTTCTGAGTTGTGAACAGTATTTAATTTTCATAAATTGAATATTTAATTAAAATTGTGCTGTAATTGTATTAGGAGAATGTAGTGGGAGATGAAGAGAGCTCAGAAATTCAGAAGGGAATAATGAATGCTGGGAAAGGCAGGCCACCAGAGAGCAGGCATAATAGAAATATGGAGGCAAGAGCAGCTTTGGAAAATACCAAGAGTGATAGGAGTGGGTCAAGAGAATGCTGTTTTGTTAAAAGTTTGGAGTCATTTAATTTTTAAAAGTATTCATGTGTGCTCCTTTAGTTTTATTTTTATTGCCTTATACCTTCACCCATATATAACGAATTGTAGTCATTTTCACACAGCCCTGTCCTCTCTCACCGCCTCTCTCCCACTAGAACTCAGTTTCCCAACAAGTCCCTCTTCTCCTTTGATGTCTTCTTTTTGTGTGTCACCTACTGAGTTTAATTAGAGTGTCTTGCCTAAGCATTGGTGGAAGATGATTTACTTGAGCAATGTCAGTTTATCAGTGTGTACACCACTGAAGACAAATGGCATTCCCTCCTCCAACAACTGCTGATTGTCAGTAGTCTCGCAGGAGAGGTTGAGCCTCGTGGGTCTTTCATTTATCCATGATGAAAT
This sequence comes from Mastomys natalensis, assembly GCA_021653895.1. Classification (NCBI taxonomy): domain Eukaryota; kingdom Metazoa; phylum Chordata; class Mammalia; order Rodentia; family Muridae; genus Mastomys; species Mastomys natalensis. The sequence continues at coordinate 137,418 of JAJTUV010003166.1, forward strand.
ATGAAAGGACCCAATCTTGTTTGATTATTGTGTAGATAACCACAGCTGCAGGGAGTTCATGAGTGCAGTAGCTATGCCATATCTGGAAGACATCTTTTTGCTGCCCAGCTTCCCATCCTATCTCTTAACGCTCTTCCCATCCCCTCTTCTTCAGTATTTCCTGAGCCTTGGTGACATAGCTGTTCCATTTAGGGTTTCTGAGACAGGTCTTTCTATGTATACAGCCCAGGCTGGGTTCAGACTCGGGATTTTTCTGCCTCAGCCTTTTGAGTGCTAGGATCATAAACATGCACTGCTGTGCCTGGCTAGATGGATTCCTTTATTTATAAGAAAGGAAAAAAGATTTTTTTTATGCAAACTTCATTCCTCATCTCAAAATATAAACTGTTGCCTCTTGTTTAAGGGGAAATAGATGGGGATGGCCTGGTCTGTGACCCAGACATGCTCTATAAGGGACAACACCTCTGGGCTTGAAGGTCTGGTGATCAGCTGGATTGTCTCATATTCATTAAACTTTTCCATAGACTGATGTAATAAACCAGATGCCTGTTTATCCAGTTGGCATATCCTTTCCCAGTGACTAGAATACAGGCAGCCCTGCATGTGCAAGGAGTGTGTGAGGAGAAGCTTTTAGATTTCACTTAGGCCTTGGAAAAGCTGATTAAATGTTCTTGCCTGTAACAGACCATGTTTCTGGTTACCAGATTGCCATGAAATGTCTCTGGTCACATAAATGCACACTGGAAACTTTGTTCCTTAAATACTGCTTTAAAAACAAACCTGCCTGCCAAGTGGGCATATTTTTCTTCCCTTGTATACATGTCAATGTGAAGCTACACAGCCACTTCTTCATCCACTAAGAACCTAAGAAGCACAGTTCTGGGGGTTTCTTTTCCCTTGACCTCTACCTGTCACTTTCTTGCTCTGGGAATCTTCCCGGTTGTTTTCACTAGTCTCAAATGCAGGTGTGTAAGAAGGAGATGTATTCTGATTTCCCAACTATCTATCTTTGCCCTCCAGATCCAGAAGTCGGAATCATCGTCGGAGCCTTGATCGGTGCGCTGATAGGAGCTGCTGTCATCATCTCTGTGGTGTACTTTGCCAGGAACAAAGTTAAATCCAAGCAAAAGAAGACTTTAAATTCCAGCACTGAACTTGAGTAAGCCCCTTTTGACTTGCAGTCACTTCCCCATTGTTGTCTTAACCTGAATGTGAGCAATCCTGGGAAGTAGCTTCCACTAACCTCCCCTAAGCACCCCTTCCAGCATGACCGACCAAGGTTAACTCCCTGCTTGTTCTCACTGTTTTTACCCAAAGCACGATGGTGCCTGGTTATTGAGCCCTGTGTGCTGGACTCTGTTCTAAGCACGTATATCAACTAATTTAATCATCCCAGAAGTCCTTTTAGGACATAGACAGTGTTTTAGGATCTAATATTAACAGGTTTATTTTTATACCGACACAATCATAAACACAATTGTGAATATTTTAATGTAACAGGAGACCTACAAAAGCAAAAGTACATAGGGCCCAGGGAAGTCAGGATTTGGTTGGCCTACAGCCTGGACGCTTAAGTACTACAGTGTAGGTGATGCTCATTCACTTGCTCTCCCTTCCCTCTTCCTTTTAAACTTATTTTTGTTTGCTATTATAATTACAACATTTTCCCCTTCCCTTTCTTCCTTCCAAATCCTCCCATATATGCTTCTCTGTTCTCTTTCAAATTCATGGCCTCTTTTTTCATTGTCATTGTGTGCATATATGTATATGTATATGATGTATATGAATATGTATACGATGTATATGATGTATATGAATATGTATACGATATATATGTATATGATGTATATGTATACGTATAAGTATATGTATATATGCATACATATTCCCAAATATAACCTGCTAAGTACTGTCATCTGTGTGCAAATATTCATGAATGACCACTATGTATTGGATAACCAATTGGTGTGCCCTTCCCTGGATTTCCATCTTCTTGATTCCAAAAAGGATTCAGGAGCCAAGTACTAAGGAGTTAGAGATAGAGATACAATTGAACCATGGATTTGACCCTCAAATACCTTATTAATTTCTCAGACCCTTTCTTTATTTTAGTTTCCTACTTTTTAAATGATGGTGTGTCTTTTTTGGACTTTCATATTGTTGAAATCAACCCTTTCTTAACTCCAGAACAGACACATCTGGTCTGACAGCAAATGAAAATACCAGAATGAGCAGCTGTTCTAAACCTATAGTTCTCAACCTGTGGGTTGTGACCCCTTTAGCAAACCTCTATCTCCAAAAATATGTATATTATGATCCATAACATAACAAAATTACAATTATGAAGTAGAAACTAAAATAATTTTATGGTTACAGGTCACCACAAAATGAGGAACTGTATTAAAAGTGTCATAGTATTAGGAAGGTTGAGAACCAATGGTCTATGTCCTATTCGATACTAAAGCTACAGTGTATGGCTTCATGTGAAATTTTCAAGTGTGACTCTTCCCTAATGTTTTTCTGGTGATTCTTTCTTATAGGCCAATGACAAAGATACGGCATTCCCGACAAAATGAGGCAATTCCAGTTGATAGCATCCAGCTAGCAGGAACTATGCCATCTTCCATCCATGCCGGCCACAACACCGAACCTACTACTACAGTCTTGGAGCCAGAATATGAGCCTAACCTCCCTCTGGAGGAAGGTTCAGTGCCAGTGCCAGTGCCAGTGCCTGAGGCAGAGGTTCATGTGCAGCCAGAACTGGAGCTGGACCTGGAGACAGAGCCTGAGCCTGAACAGGAGCCTGAGCCAGAACATGAGCTTGAGCCTGACCCCCAGTCTGGAATAATAGCTGAGCCTATGCGTAAGGAGGAAAAGAACACAGTTAAGGCATAGACAGGCATGGCATGAAGTATTGCCGTTCCCACTAGAGAACCCATTCCTGGCTTTTAAAATTCGGTGGACTTAACCAGCCCCCAGTTTGTCCATCCATCATGGACAACCCTCATCCAACAACATGCATATTCCAACCATTAGTCCAAAATAAAGAAATCAAGGTAACTACTAAAGAAATGCCGTGGTTTCTGTCTTTTTAGTATAGATTACCTAAAACTGTACTAATATGTAACCTAACAAATGGCAAGGCCAAGACATGTGGTTCATTTCTAATTTACTTGGAAAAGTATTTGCAAAAGTATATTCTGTATTTTATACTCATTTTTTGTCATGGATCACATGTACATATCCTAAGATAGGGTTAATTTGATTGAATATTAATTTTAGGATTGGTTGTCTTTCCTGTTCCTTTTCTTTTGTACTTACCACTGAGGGAAAAAGTTTGCACCACTGGCCCATAAATTAGAAAAAAATCATTTCCCCCAAAATAAGGTATGTATCAATTGGTACATATAGTTGATAACTAAGTCTTATAATTTATCACATTAGATTTTTAATAAATCACTTTAGTGTACAACATTTGAGCATAGCATTTTTATAACTTATTTTACACTACCAAATGGTGTACAAGCAAACAATTTAGAATAAACTTTTTCTTTGGTGAGCATAAAGTGTTGGTAATGGGGGCAATTCAGAATATACCTTTGAATAAGATATGTTATTACTGTTAGATGCTATCAGTTTTAGCAGTAGACTGGGATGATTTTCCAAATGAACACTTTGGTCTATTTTAGATAATCTAAACTGGCAATTTAAATACTCTGTTACTGTGTCTACAGTCCATGTTAATAGAAATATCACTTTTACATAAATGATAAACAGTAAGTGAACACATTGATAAGATTCTTTCTTCACTTAAAAAGGCTTTTTCATGGTCATATTTCACTGAATCTCACTCTGAAGAAATTTACATGTAGATTTATTTTTTAACTTATATAATCAATCATATTTGAAATATAATTTTAAGGCTCAATAAATAATCCTCAATAAAATCTCATTTAGTGACTACTAAGATAAAGTCTTTAATAAGTAATTTTATTTTCATGTAATTTATGTATACTATAAGCTGTATCCATTTTAACTTTGGTGAGTTTTGACAGTTGTACACACCCATGAAATCACCATACCTATGTAGAAGTAGATGGTTTTCACCAGCCCAAAGTGCTTCCTCATGTCCCCTTTTACAATTCCACTGTGCCCTGGACCAAGATGACCATAGATCTGTTTTCTATTTCTAAACATTAGCTTTTCCTTTTCTTGACCTTTATATGAATGATATCCTATAGTATATACTTTTGTATCTGACTTTCTTCTCAAGTAAATACTTTTAAGTAGATCTCTGTCACACCTAGGATTTATATAAAGGATTCCCTTAACTGAAAACTTTTCTCTGTATAGATCCTGCCTATTTATCAATTGAGGTAGAGTCTACAGACATTTGAAGGTGAAATGAAGTTAACTATTTATTACTTGCATCAAGCCTTGAAAACGGATATGAAGCTTTACTTGAGTATTTTCTTTGATGTGTCAATTTGTAGACACTTTTGGGGATTTTAAAAGCATATTTTGCATTAACCAGTGAACTATAATGCATTGGCATGGTATATAGTGCCTAATATACACAAGGAAGCAAACGTCTGAAGGTCCTGAGAATGACCTCACTTTTAGATACTGTAAACTAATACTAAAATTGCTATAACAGCCAAATAGCTGAAATTTATTTTTTCTTGTCCATTTCATTATGGGATAAATCATAGGAAGAGAGGTTGACCTGGAATAGTCAATGACTATACTCCCAAATTTCTGATGGAGCAGTGTTGACTAGGGAAGAGGTCACTATTGGTGGTTTTAAATAGCCCCGTGTTCACTAGAAATGTTCCATTTAAATACTGATAAATAATTGGATGGATGATTTTTTTTTTTACATTTTTGAGATCCCAGATCACCTTGGGAGTCTGCTAAAGACTGTGGACCCCTAGCCATTGAAAATGCTTATTACACATAATGTGTCAACATGCAGTTGATTTGTCTCTTTAATACAGCATATTGTGGTAGTATTCATCCCATCTTACTCCCTCAAATGCTTTCCAAATCCACCCTCGCATCACTTCTCTTCTTAACTTAATGTCCCTTTAAAAATAACATTTTTGTGCTGCCTTATTTACTGGGTGTGGGAGCCATCTACTGGAGTATGGTCAACCCATTAGAAACCACACACTTAAAACTGGCACTCCCCTCCTAAGAAGCTATTAACTGTCAATAGATCTTCAGTTAAGGGTGGGAGCTTACAAGTCACTTTCCTTTCTGTGCTAGATGTGGACAGATTTCAGAATTGCTTATACATAGGTCTTGTGCAGGTAACCACAGCGGCTCTGTGTTCATGAGTGCTGTGGTCTTCTCATATCCAGAGAACACTATTTCACTCCAGTCTTCTCTGACTTCTAGCTCTTACATTCTTTCTGTTCCCCTCTTCTAATATGTTCTCTGAGCCTTGGGGTGGTTGATATATAGTCAAGATTTGGTTCTCAGGAATTACATCTACCCTAGCCTTTTCAGTCCTGGCTTCTCTGTAACTATTCTCTGATGAATATGAAATTTCAGTATCTAGTGATCTCACTCAGGTTGATAAGTTAATCCACTCAAGTATTTTTTAAAAAGAGTAGAAAGTAGAAAAAAGTTTTATTCTATGTAGTTACTTTGGGAAGAGGGACAAAGAGATCCAATGAATCCTCCAAATTTGTCTTTAGTGTCTTGAAGTGAGATTAAAATTTAGATAAAGGTGTGCGCACACACGTGCATGCACGCACGCACACACACACACACACACACACACACACACACACACACACAGAGAGAGAGAGAGAGAGAGAGAGAGAGAGAGAGAGAGAGAGAGAGAGATTCTCTATGAAAGTGTGATCTTGCCTATGACTAACTCATCATTGGGCTTCAGGCTCATCCTGAAGGTGGTCTGCTAAATTATTAGAACTGTGTGAAATGTCTTTCTGGGTGATACATTCTCTCTCTGGCTGGACCCATTTTCTTTCTATAGCATAAGATTCCTGGGGATATTCCCATTTCTTTAGTGTCCATTATTTCAATAATCTCATAGACTGGGCGACACAAAGTGTCTCTATAGAATGTCTTCATTCCTGTTAGGCTGGTCATAATTCGCCCCCCCCCTTTCTGTTTTAACACTCTGGTCTTGAGGTGCAAGATGTCAGTGTCTGACAAATAAACAGAATGTAATTAGGGATCAAGGTTGGAATACGTTTAGTTAATGCCAGGTAGCCATGCATAAGAACCATTTTCCATAACCTCTTCACTTTGTTATTTTTGAAATGGCTGGCATAAGCGACTCCATCTTGTTGATTTGAGATAGGGTCTCATCATGAAGCTGTGGTAGGCCTCAAATTTATGACCTTCCTATTTCAGCTTTCTAAGTTCTGGGCTTGCAGGCAAGTGCTGCCATGCCCATTCTAACAAGTCCACACCTCCAAATAGTGCCACTACCTGGGCCAAGCATATTCAAACCATGACAACATTGCTAATTAATCATCTGCTGGTTTGCGCTCCATAGTCCCACGATTGAGGGAGAAATTCATCCTTGTTTGGTCTGATTTGATTCCACACTGGGGGAGTAAGGGACATGTCAAGGTACAGTGGCAGTAAACCCTTCAGGCTCAATTGTAGCAACTGAGGTTTAGAAGATGTACCTTAGTTGAGGCATACTCGAAGTCTATTCTGCTTGTCCTGTGGGTAATTGTTCTAGCATCTCAAATGTGTTGTCCATGTTCCTTTGTAGGGTGTTAAAAGACAGTTCTGTGACGGCATTAATTTTTTGCAACCTGCTTTTAACAAGGGTTCAACCTGTCCTCTACCCAGCAGATATAGTGGAAGAGAAAAGTTATTAGAATATGGGGGAAGTGGGCCTGTTCAGCAATAGTTCTTTGGGGGAGAGCTCAATCTTCTTGGGCAGCAGTTCAGTCCCATAGCAAACACCAATTAGGATTCAGCAGCTGCAGACCAGTCCTCTAGGCAGGCAGACACCAGGCATGAACCAGCAACCACAATCCAGTCCTTTCAGCAAGTAGACAGCAGGCAGCTGTAGTTCAATCCTGAAGAAACTGCCAGGCTCACCAACTGGCCTAAGGCAAGGCTGCAGAAGCAGCAAGCTGCTGTAGCAACTTCAGGAGCAGTTCTTGGGCGACTGTCTCTCAAAGTCAGCATTACCAAGTTGAGCTCAACAAGACTGTGTAAGGTGAATCAATACATGCGTGTCTTTAACAAAAAATAGCAAGGCGGAGCAAACCAAACCAAGGTTCAGTGCTCAGCTCCCACTGTCTGTGTTGTCATATTTATACTCCTTCATCACAGGTCCTTCCACATGTTTGCTATATCAAACATCCTTTCTCCTGTGTCTGCTTCAGGAAAAACAGTCTTGCACATGTTTGCTTTAGCAAGACATCATTTCACTTGTGTGCCCCAGAAAAACATAATTTGGCATAACTAAATTTCCAAAGAACTAGACGTTTCCACTTCAGCTACCAAGTAAAACACACACATTTTAGCTCCAAGTCTTTATGGAAACAACCAACAAGAGTCAAACTTTTGATAATTGAGTAGTCACATATATATTTGCAAATATTTACTACCTATCAATCTTTAAAAAGTTTGCACAGTTTAAGTAGCATCTATACATACAGCCTAGAACAATTAGCACCATGAAACAGGACTATACAAAAGTTACTTAAGAAAAGTTTAGACTCTGGCTTAGTAGAAGTCTGTAGCACTGACATATCAACAATGAAAAATTTTAATCTTTTGGGAAATTGGAGAAACGGTGTTGCTTATTAACCACAGATTATGTACCAGTATATCTCATGTATAGAATATCAAATACTTATTTTGTCAGAGGAAATGGGTGTATACCCACATTTTAAATTGCAAGATTGTCTGGATGACAATTTTTGATGCCTTAAGTCTGTAAGTCATTAAGAGGTCAAAAATATACCATATATGTAATGAGACTACTTAGGGTGAGTCTTTGAAAACCCATAATTATGCATTTGAAGCTGGTATCAGTTGGTTTTAGGAGTCAGTAACTAAGGGAACTGGAGGGTATGTTCTCCCCACCCAGAACATTCCCTCCTCCTGCTCTCTCACGCTCTCTTTTTATTTTCCCTTTTGAACTGGAGTCTCACTCTGCTACCCAGGCTGGCTGTACACTTATGGACTTAAGTGATCCCCCTGCTTCCTGAATCTGAGGAGCTGATTTTGCCTAGGAATATGTACCTTGGCTGTGGAAGGGACCCATTGTGTTACTCAGGCTGCCCTTGAAATTATGATGTTTCTCCTGATTCAGCCTCTTGAGTATTGGTATTACAGATGTGAGCCACAACTACTTCCAGCTTATCATTCTCTCTGTCTTTGTCTCTGTCTCCATCTCCCTCTCCTTCCCTCCCTTTCTCTTGTGTGGGGATGGGGATGGGGTGGGGTCTTTGTGTGTGTGTGTGTGATAAATCCTGAACCTCTGAAAGATACCAACATAACAATTCTGTCCATTAAATCACACTGGGACAGGAAATGGGGCTTTTACTTATATGTTATATATGTTATATGTTAGAAAGAGCTTTTGAATTAGGAGCCAATATGGGTCTTTCTCCTATTTTATCATCATTGAATCAGAAAATATTCTAATTAACATCAGGAAGCATTATTTTGTTCCTGCCTTTATCACCAAGAGTCTGCTGAAGTTAATGAATGGGTTCTTTTGATAGCAAATGCTTACTTTCTCCTGGTTGGTCTGGAATGGCTAGCTTTGAACTTAGCATAATCGACCTTCCTCTGCTTCCTGATGTACTAGGATTGCAGTACACATGTAGCCACCATGCACAGCTTGGTGTTAGCCATCCCAATATAGCTTGTTGATTTATTAGTGTTTTCTTACTTCTTGTTAGTTCTTTGACAATTTCATACAATGTGTTTTGATCATACTCGCTGCATTCCACTAACTCCTCCCAGATCTACTCCATCCCTGACCCACCCAACTTTGTGTCCTCTTAAAAAACATTAAATATAATGTCTACTGCCCATATACTCTTCTCGATGTGGCCTTCCACTGGAGCATAGTCAACCTACTAGGACCATACCCTTAAAGAAAACTCTCTCCCAGAAGCTAACAGTTGCTAATAGCCCTTTAGCTAGGGGTGAGACATCATGGACCTCCCTTCTCAATGCTAGATTTCTGTCTGGTTTGATAAAATTCTTGCAGGTCTTGTGCATACTGTCACAATCACTGTGCATTTCTACGTGGAACTGGTCTGTTTCATCTGCAGAACACCATTTCTTTGTACTCATCCACTGCCTCTTACAATCTTGCCACCTTTCTCTTCTACAATGTTTCTGAGTCTTGGGAAGAGGGATTGTGATATAGACATCATATTTTAAGAATGAGTATTTTACAGTCTTTTCAAATAATGCACCTTGACCACTTAGAGTCTCCATGTTAACTGCAAAAACAGAAGCGTCTCTGTTATGGGTTGAGGTTGTAATAATCTGTAGATATAATAAGAAGTCATTAGGATTCAGTTTAATACTATGCTATTACTAAAATTCCTTTCCATGGGGAGATGTAAGCAATGCCTACCCCTTTTAAGGTCCCAGTGACAAAGTGGGCACAACTCTTCTAAACTTTACTCCAGGCAACCAATGGATTTATTGAGCTTACAGAGGGCATAGGTCAGGGGTTACTTACAGAGGTGTGGGCAATCTTCCTCCAACTGACCATACTGGAAAGCCTTACCCAGCAGTGTGAGGGACTCATCATAGCTACATAGAGCACCCAATCTAGTTTTCCCTGGATAGTCTCTATCCTCTCCACAAGCCATATGCAGAATTGCTAGTTAGTAGAGAGCAGTTGGATATTCAGGCAGGGAGAGAAGTGGTCTGTAAACTACCAACAAGCCCAGCTGAGATGCTCTTTTAAAAAGGAGCACAGCTGAATTCCTAAGATGGCTGTTGCTTGGGTTGAATGGCAATAATTCATAACATAAACCAATGAAGCAGAGTGATAGTAGTAGGTTCTCCTCTAGGGCTTATGACCTGTCTAGCAACAAGTTCTTGGGTCTAATAGTGCCAGCCATGTGTTTCAACTTGTGGAGTGAGTCCTAAACCCAATCAAAAGGCAATTGGTTACTCCAATGTCACTATTGCAGCAGGGGCCACATCTTGCCATATCGGTTGTTACTGTCACTTTCAGGATTCATAACTGATTGATGATTACTTTGTTTTCAAGTAATATGCATAGCATGTGTCTAGCATTATATAATGCTAGTGAATTGGTATGAACTTTCCAGGTGAGTATCAGGTTGGTTTCTCCATGTCTGACTGATTCAAGTATGCAGTGTCTTTGGCAATAGGATTTTAACGTTAAGTTCTGGAGGGTAACAAAGAGGGTAACACTTCCATCCATGTTTATATGCAGATTTGATCACATCCTCCACCTCTTCTTACATTTCCTCTCCTCCTTTTCAACTCCCTCCCCATACCCTTAGAGACCCTAATTTCTTCCTTTAGTCAGTGACACCCTAGGCATGCATTGAAGAGCTATCATGATCTAGGAACTGCTGCTGATTCTGGTAGTGCAGAGTGTGCTGAATTAGGATCGGCCCTTGTCCTCATAAAACATATCGTTTTGTTAATTATAGTAAGTTCTTAAATATAGCGTTCTGTTAAGTAGAGTAAGTTCTTGTATTTCACCAACAGTAACATGTTGACAATAGGAGAGGAAAACTCAGATTCGCACTGCTGTGAGGAGAGTCTCCAAATTATTGATCTATAAATGAAAAATAGGATTCTTGGCCAGTGGATCAGAATCATTCACATCAACACTGCATGTGGCCTCTAGAATATAGGATGACATCTCTCCTAAGAAGCTAATATTTGCCTTTTGCACTGGCCTGTGTGCAGTTCAAGCCTGGTGAACTTTCAGCAGGAATTTCAGGAGGTTAATAAAGAACTCTGAGCTTCATAGTACCCAATCTCTTTCAGATCCAGCACCTGACAGTGACTCCTGACAGTGAGAGGGGCTGAAGCTGCAAGCCAGTGCGAAATGATATTGTTGTTTTGGAAGTCAACAGCTTTGCAAAACTGGGCTTGTCCTTATGTATGCTCACCCAGCTTCCAGAGGAAAGGGTAAAAGAGAGCTGAAATAGTCAATGACAGAAATTCAAGACTGCACCTTAATCCCGGCTTCAAGTAAAATACTGCTCTTTCAACTGTGTCAATGTAATCACAATGAAACAAACACAAGTTTTAGGAAGAAAAGTACTTTTCAGGCCAGATATGCATTCGATTCCAGCACTCAGGAGAGGTAGGACAATTGCCAGAACTTCAAGGCCAGACTGGGACACATAATCAGTCCTAGGCCAGCTAAGGCTACATAGTGTGACCCTGTCTGTAAAACAAAGCAGGAAAATAAAAAACTTTATTTTGCAATGTGTATATACTGGAAAATAAGTTATAAGGCATCATAAAAGAATCAAAAGAAACAGACAGTCAATAATCCTATTCATCTTTAAAGGTTTAAAGTTTGAAATAAAAGGGTGCAGAGTATGACGAGGGTTCCAGGAAAAAGTATCTAAAACGATATTTCAATAAAGGGAAAAGTATTATATCTGCTTAAAAAACTTATGATACCAAATTTTTCACACCAAACAATACTGCAATTTGCTGTTGACACCAACTGTGTCCTCTACTATTGAATTGAATACTGCTACTACCTTAGTTGGTACAGACCCCATACGTCAAGGGCTTATTCTCACAGATCTGTCCTCTAGTTCTCTACATCAGATACCACTCAAAATCACTCTCTGGGTCATCCACACGTCCATGTGACTTGGGCACAAATTGTAAATTTTCATAGTTTCCTACTGAGGTTCAATAAGCTTTGTTGATGCCTCACAGGATTCAGGGAAACATTTGAATTATATTTATCAGTTTATTGGAAAGGACATTGCAAAAGACACTCACGAGCAACTAACTGAAAGGTACCTAGGCTGAGGTACAATAGGGTCCTGTGCATAGGAACGTCTGTTTCCATGCAGTCAGGGTGCATTACTCCCCTTGCATGTGGATGCGGTCAGCAACTTGGAAGCTTGCCAAACTTGCAGCTTAGAAGGTTTTTTGTTTTCCTTTGTTTTTGTTTTTGTTTTTTTTTAAGAGAATCTTCATGTGTAAACTTAATTGAACCTACCGTCCAGTACCAGGGGATAGGGGAAGTTGTAGAAAGGTGGAACCCAGAGTTCCAAGATTATGGTCATAATTAGGCCATTCTGTTGAACAGTCCCTACTTACGATGAAATTCAGATGGCCATCAAGATCTGATCACTGGAACAAGTTGCTCCTCACACCCAGGAAATTCAAAAGGCTGTAGGAGCTATGTATGCAGTACTTTTTCAATTCTAGCACTTAGGAAACCAGAGGGATTTTAGGAGCTGTATGTTGAAACACAGGAGTGAAAATGCATAGATGCATATGCCACTGCTAATTTAAAAGAAAAATACAAGGTAGGTAGGTAGCTGTTACACCTAATCTCGGTGATTATGAAATGTGCGCTGTGCGCGTGTATGCGCGCGTGCGCGCATGCACACATGCACACACACGATTTGGGTTCCAGGGAAGCTGGATTTTGTGATTGTTTCTGTAGCTCTGGAAGTTTTATCTATGAAATCAAGATTACTTTCTTAAAGATTATAATGAGAATAGATATTTTAAAAATCTCCCAAACTAGAGAAGAGGTATACTGCTGTTGAACTATATCTTCTGACAATTGATTCAGTGATTTTTTTTTTATTATTATTATCATTTCAGGGGAGCTTTTGTGGGAATCATGGTTCCCTTTGAGGACTTGGAAAAAATATTTAAAAGACAGCACGTTTGCTTTCAATTTTAGGCAGTCAATAGAATTGTAAAGCTGAAGCCATGAACCCCAAAGTACTATAGCAAACATACGGCCAGACTGATTTGTGGGCTTAAAAATAAAACAATATGAAAACAGACAAGAATAGACATAACCATGTAAGGAATTCATTGTAGTTGGTGTAGTTGAGAAATTATGGGGATCATAGAGATAAACCAAGACATCCTATCACAGTGAGCCACAACTTCACCTCAAATATAGAACCCCGGCTGCAGTGATGGCTCAGTGGTTAAGAGCAGGTCCTCTTGTAGAGGACCGGAGTTCAGTTCACACCACCCGCGTCAGCCACTACACACTCCAGCTCCAGGGAAGCTGATGATCTCTTCCGGCCTCAGCAGGCACTTCATTCACATGGATAAGCTCAGACTCAAACACATGCATCTACACACAGAAATAAGACCTTAGGTTTTTTTCCAGTTTCCGTTAACCTATTTCTTCTATGTTATATTCTTGTGTTGATGTCACAATTGAATTATCATCTTTCTTCTCTGAGTTCTTTTTGAGTTCAAGACCCACTGAACTGAATGAACTTTGTTGCTATTTTGTTTCCTATAGGAACAAGTAGCAATTTGATCAATCAGAATCATTAATATCCTAGTTTATAGAGTTAATTGATCTAAGTAATATTAAGAGACTTATTTCCCGAAACTTGGTTCAATCTGTACTGTTTCTTGTAGAAATCTCAAAATTTGTAAAAGGGAAAGGGCCTTTATCCCATGAGACCTTATGAGACAAAACTGTACATTCTGATCCTATTTTTAAAAAAACAATATTCTGTAGGCTGCTGTTTTGTCCTTTTGATAGTGTCTTTCACCTTAAAGAAGACTTTCAGCTTCATGAGGTCCCATTTATTAATTGTTGATTTTAGTGCCTGAGCTGTTGGTGTTCTGTTTAGGAAGTTGTCTCCAGTGCTAAATGGTTCAAGGCTATTCACCACTTTCTCTTCTGTCAGATTTAGTGTATTCGGTTTTATGTGAGGCCTTTGATTCACTTGGACTTGAGTTTTGTGCAGGGTGATAAATATGCATCTATGTGGATTCTTCTGCATGCAAACATCCACTTTGTCTAGCACCATTTGTTGAAGATGCCTTTCTTTTGGTAGCATTGTATAATTTTGGCTTCTTTGTAAAGAAAAAAATCAAGGGTCCATAGGTGTTTGGGTTTACTTCTGGGTCTTCACCAACACTACCTATGACAGAGAGCTGATATCCAAAATTATAAAAGAACTCAAGAAACTAGACATCAACAAACCAAATAATCCAATTAAAAATGGGACACAGAGTTAAATAGAGAATTCTCAACAGAGGAATCTCTAATGGTTGAGAAGCACTTAAAGAAATGTTCAACATTCTTAGTCATCAGGGAAATGCAAATTAAAATGACTAGGAGTATAGTGCATGTGGCTCGTGCCACCAGAAAAACGGACGTGGACTGTCCATGTGGAGCATACTCAAACCCTGGAAATTTCAGAGATCTGAGATGGCAGGAGTAAGCTGGTTCCATGCCTACTTTGGGGCACAAAACCATAACTAGGTGATTACTGGCAGCCAGTCACATAGTACAGCACCTGGAATCCTTGGCCATGCAAATTGAACATCACTACGTCTTAGCCTCAGCTAATAAAATGTATTTAACCCCCCAAATCCCGTCCCACTCCCCGAGGTTCACATAAGCCCTGTCCACAAGGAATAAAATGCACAAGTAATTTCACCAAGGATCTTCAGAAACTGGCTGTTTTTATTGAGCTGTAACACACTTGGGGAAGGCTCCTCCCCCATGAAGCATTCATCCTTGAACCTTGGACCTGTCAGACTGGCCAGGCCCTCCTTGCTCACAGAGGCTCACATTAGACTGATGGCTTCTGACATTGCCATGGCTGATGCTACAGCTATCTGGGCACCCATGACCCTGGCCACCTGCCCTACATTGACTGCCCAAATCTCTTTATTCCTTTTCTAAGAGATGTAACACTCCTGGCATCCCAGGCTGGACCACAGTCCTGTGGAATATATTCCTCCCAAACTCCCCTTCACCTTCCTCTGTCTGGCATACAGTGATGTCTGACACCGAAGAGGGAAGAGACAGACTACGGATCCCACCCATTGTAGACTTTGCCCTGCCATCTCTGACCTGGTGTACAGGCAGCATCTGGGAATGTGGAACCTCTTATGAGATTCCATCTTAAACCCATCAAAACGGCTAAGATCAAATACTTAAGAAATAGCACATACTGGTGAGGATGTGGAGAAAGAGGAACACTCCTCCATGGCTGGTGGGAGCACAAACTTGTACAAAAACTCTGGAAAACATTTTGCAAGTTTTCTCAGAAAATTGGGGCTAGTGCTACCTCAAGACTCAGCTATACCATTCCTGGGCATATACCCAAAAAAGATGCCCCACTATACCACAGGAACACTTGCTCAACTATGTTCATAGTAGCTTTATTTGTAATAGTCAGAGGCTGTTCAGGTGTCCCTCAACAGAATGGATACAGATTACGTGGTTCATTTAAACAATGGAATACTGTTCAGCTATTAAAAAGAAGAACATCATGGATTTTGCAGTCAAATGGATGGAACTAGAAAATATCATCCTGAGTGAGATAACCCAGTCCCCAAAGGACATGCATGGTATGTACTCACTTATAAGTGGATATTAGCCATAAAGTACAGGATAACCATGCTACAATCTACAGACCCAAAGATGCTAAGTAACAAGGATAGCCCAAAGGGGGATGCTTGAATCACTGAGATGGGGAAATGGAGTGGACATCAGGGGTCGGTGGAGGCAGGGTGGGGTTAGAGTGGAGAGGGGAGCAGGAGTTCAGGTCAGGGGAATATAGGGAAAGAGCTCAGGGAAGAGAGAACTAGAATCAATGTATGGGGGTATCTCTGGGATGAGCTAGAAACCTAGAACAATGGAAGCTCTCAGGAATTTATATGGGAGATCCTGGCTGGGACTCCTGGCAGTGGGGGATGTAGAGCCTGAAATGGCCATCTCCTGTAACTAGAAAAGACTTCCAATGGAGAGACTGGGACACTGGCCCAGACAAAATCTTAGACCTACAATTTCTTCTGCCAACAAGTTGTACAAGAGTGAAGATGGAGTGGAAATTGGGAGAACAGCCAACCAATGACTAGCCCAGCTTGAGACCCCTGACACAAGAAGGAGCCCACCTTTGACACTATTAATGATATCCTGCTATACTTTCAAACAGGAGCCTAGTATGACTGTCCTCTGAAAGGTTTCATCCAGCAGCTGATGGAAACAGATGCAGCGAACCAAGCCAAACATTAGGCAGAGCCTGGGAAATTCTATGGAGCAGGGAGGAGATTTAAGGAGTCAGAGGGGTCAAGAACACCTCAGGAAAATATATAGAATCAATTAACCCAGGCCATAGGGGGCCACAGAGCCTGAACCACCAACCAGAGAGCTTGCATGGGTCTGACCTAGGCCCTCTGCAGATGTGTAACAGATGTGCAACTCTATCCTCAGGTGGGACTCCTAACAGCAGGAACAGGGGCTGTCTCTGACTCTTTGGATCCCATTCCCCTAGCTGGGTTGCCTCGATGAGCTGCAATTTTGGAGAGGATGTGCCTAGCAATTTGATATGCTGGGCAGGTTGATATCCATGGGAACCTCCCCTTTTTCTGAGAACAGGAGAATGGGGGGGGGGGGACGACCCACTAGCAATAACTAATTCCTCATCAATTTTAGCACTAACATTTAGTAAATTTTTATTTCATAAAATACTTCCCTGGTACAGTCTAATAAAGATTAGGACTCAGAATAGTCATGTCCAAAGTCTTGTATAACAATGATGCAGCTCATATGTACAGAACTCATTTTAGTTACTGGGCATTTAAATCTTTAACCCCAAATTAAAGAAAGTATGTGGATATACTTGGATCACATCTTTCAAGCAATAATTGCAGGCACAAAACTAAAACTAAAATTAATTTGAAGAGTCATTTGGACTGCATTTGCTGACTACTAATCCAATAAAATGCTTCTCTAAATAGAGTTCAAGTGTATAATTATTAACTTCCGTACACTCTACATTAACTGGCAATTCAAAAGATTACTAATTTTGATGGATTTTAGTCGCAGTTTAAGCTCTATTAATTTTATTGACTTCAGAACTATCCCAAACTGAGAAATATATTTTAGCTCAAGATTTCAAGGTTTAAGTGAATGTGTAACTGACTTGAACGAGAAATTGGGAGATTCTTTCAACAGTTTATTTTAATACTTGAATACAAGCTTGTAGTACTTGAATACAAATCAAAATATAATTTTGTTATACATCTCTTTAATAAGTTTGACAATTCTTTTCAGCACAAGGTCACTTTTAATTTCTTTTTAAAAAAAAAAAATGATATGTCTTATTTTAGAGGAAAATAGCTAGTTAAAAAGGTACATGGGCACATAGGCTCTTGTTTTTCATTATTTTAAGAACATACAATTCAACTTAAAATTTGCTCCTCTAAAATATAGAACTTCCTCCTGTAACAAAAATAAATTAACCTTGTAGTTGAAAAAAAGAGAAATATTTGACATAGGTTTCTTGAGTGAACTTGAAAAACAGGTCAGGATTTGTTTTGACTACACAGAGGAAAACACTAAAGCTCCCTAGAACTACCTGGCCCAACTGGCGGGCCTTCTCTGAACTTGTTCTGTTCCAGAGAGTCAGCAGGTGCATGAGAGGACGCTTAAGACAGGACAGCCACAACCACTTACTCCAAAGTAATCAACATTTAATGAATGATATCAGTAGAACAAGCTCACCAGTTTTTCATTGCCTGGAAAGTATTTCAGTAGGAGCAATACAACAAATTATGAAGGTAAGAAAACATTTCCATGTATACAGGATGCCTTGTAAGCAGTACAACAGTTTCCAAGACAGTGAGGACAACAAATCACATGCAGACTACATAGAAGCTGCTCCACTTTCCACCATTCTCTTGAGTATTAAACCCAGGCCCCCTTTGGCCACTTGCAGCGGTGTCTTTTCTTCTTTATTCTCAATGTAAATACTTGCTCCTTGGGTCACCAGCAATTTTGCCTCTTCCACTCTCTCCTCATCACAGGCTAAGTGTCTGAAATTAGGATAACAAAGATCAATTAGTCACTCCCACTTCTGCAGAATGGTTGGAGTTTCCATTCCAAAATGCTTATCACTGGACAGCCATAATACTGGAAAGTTATTTAATCAGGGAAGGGAACTCAACTGGCATGAGAAAGGTTGTAAATTAAAGTTAACTAGAATAGCTATGCAATACCAGATCATAAATCATAATCTTGGTCCTATTAAAACAGTCGATTAGCTCTTAAATGCTAGCCTAAGGCACAAATACCTCTTTTAACAGAGATTAATGGTACTTTACTCCAAATATATCATATAATAATAACTCACGGTTAGAATTATATAATAATATATAATATATAATATAATAATAATATATAATAATAACTCACGGTTAGATGATTCAATTTATATCCTGCCTTTATAACAATTTGTGCAACTTGCAGCAAAACAATTGAAAAGATCGATTTTGCTTGATTGGTATATCTACATTGACAAACCAGAGTAAAATTAGCACTGTTTTACAGTAAAAGTTGTCATAGAGGTTAAAGTTCTTATTATGATGGGAGAGTTCAACAGCTAACTGCTGAGGAAAGAAACCAACCTCTGCCAGTCACTTATATAGTCTGACAGGCAAACTATTAGACACTTAACATAGCATTTTATTTAATCCTCACATTAATATAGTGAGGAGAAATTATTACCATATTATTACAGATGAGGAAATTATGGGGGAAGAAAGCTAAGTTTCTTAATATTTACAGTTAATGTAGTTGAAAATGGCAGCATCTATACTGAAGAATAGTATCCATTTCCTACTTTCTCCCAAGGGCCCTATACAATTCCTAGACTATTTCCAGACGAATGTGATTGACTCATGGAGAAATAAGTTAGAATATTCATTTTAAAAAGTCACATGGGCCTATAAGAAAGATTTTTAAAGACTAAGAAAATAATGCTTTTCTTGGTCTCCATCGGGTTCCTCCCCTTGGAGATGGGGGAAGTTTGCAGAAGAGAGGAGGAAAGACTATAGGAGTCAGAGGAACAGAGGACACTGGGACATGGTCCTCTGAATCAACAAGCAGGGTGTATATGGGCTCTCCGAGACTCAAGAGGCAATTACAGGGCTGCAAAGGTCTGTCCCAGGCCCTCTGTATACATGCTGTGGTTGTTTAGCGTGGTGTTTTAATTGGACTCCTAACAGTGGGAGTGGGTGTGTCTCTCTTTTGCCTGCTTTTGAGACTCTTTCCCTCCTTGTCCAACCTCAATGTGAGGGTTTTCACCTTGTCTTAGTGTGTCTTGTTTTGTCCTGTTTGGCTATTATCTCATGGAGGCCTGCTCTTTTCTAAAGAGGAAACAGAGGTGAATCTAGGGGAGAGAGGAGGAGGTGGGAAGATGAGGAGAGGGAGGAGGGGAAACTGTGGTTGGGATGTACTGTATGAGAGAAGAATCTATTTTCAAAAAAAAAAAAAAAATTACTGGTTTTAAGTCATCTCCCTATCTGTCCTTGGCTAACATAAGAGCTTGCTATGTAGTCTAGGCTGGCCTTGGATTCTGTCTCTTGGCCTTCCATTGTTAGAATTAAAGGCATACACCACCACAGCTGGCCAGGTTTGTTTGTTTTCCTAAACAGTGTCTTATTATGGAGCCCTGGCTAGCCTGAAATATTGACCAGGCTGGCTTGAACTCACAGAGATCTGCCTTTCTCCGATTCCCCAGTGCTGGGATTAAAGGTGTGTGCCACCATGCTCAGGCCCTGGAAACAATACTTTAAAAAGCTGTCTAAGTCAGAGGGGAAAGGCTATACCTTATTCTGGACTACAAAAAGACCCAGAATTTCTGATTCAAAATGGTCATTTTCAACAAAAGAAAAAAACGGGTTATGTAAAAAAACCCATCTATGAAGGTACAAGTTGGTTTCAAGTCATCCATATCAATAAATCCTATGTGGATTTAAGAGTTTTGGGATTAGACAAAACTTTCTAGTTGTGATGGAAATTATAGGTTTGGCTACATAGCAACTGATAACTTGTAATAGCTAAAACTCATGAACGAAGAGACAAACTGAGAAAATATTTTCAACAGAAAATAAATCCTATTTTTACTGTGTCAAGAACACTTAAAATTCTGACAAAATGAATGAATTCTTCTAAAAGGGAACAGAAAGATTACAAAACTTATAATTTTAGAGATTAATATATTTCAAAATCAGTAGCAAAAGTCTTAATCATAAAATGTTACCTTTCATACAACATGAGGGTAATTTTGGTGCTGATGGGAGGTAATAGCTACTGTTAAGATGCTGTTGGAGGCAACAATGGGACAACTCCTCTGGAAGCAATTTGTCTTGAAATATGTGTATTTGTTGAAACAATCATTCAATTTCTAGGACTGTAAACTAAGCTCACAATCCACAATATGGGCAAAGGTTTTGAAATAAATTGGTCAATGTCAATGGTTTAAAATAGTCAAAAGCTCAAAGATGTTTAAATAAACAATATCAGGAATGATTAAGTCATGGCACACCCATAAAGTGGGATTGTAAGCAGCCATCATAAATGTTTTAACTGTATTTAATGAAATTGAAAAATGTTCACAATTGCTATAAGATTAAAACATAAAATTACTTATATGACCTCAATTTTGCTATTATATGCTATATATACATAGCTGCATATAAACAAATGGAAGGAAATACTTAAAGATAATATCAGTATGTTTTGGGTGGCAAAATGATATTGTCATTATGCTTTGGTATCCTTTCAATTTTTTTTTATGCGCTTGGCATATATTGTACTTATAAACGATTGCTACTTGTCACTTACAGAGGAGTGTTACCCTCAGTGTCTTGGATGTTTGTGGATGCTTTGTAGAACAGAAGGATATGAACCATCTTGAAGTTACCCTTGGCTGCTGCCCGTGCATTGCTGTAGCGTCATAATGGTCCTTAGCATCTGGGTTAGCTCCACCTTCTAGTAACATAACAGCAATCTGGAAAGGACAGCAAGTAAACAATACAGAAATTTGTTTTTCTCTTCAGGTTTGAAACTCAAAGGAAACAACCGCAAGGATAGAATCATACCTCATGCCTATTCTTCGAAGCTGCATAATGGAGAGGAGTGCAGCCATTTTGATTGACAGCATTCACATGTGCACCTTTTATTAGAAGGGCTTTTACAATCTCATCCCGGCCAGCAGAAGCAGCAATATGAAGAGGAGACCAACCTGCCTGTATATAAGGTGGGTTTTAAAAAGCCAAGGTAAAAAGGGACAGAAGTATGAACATTAGCATTTATTCAAGGTTTACAGAGTTATGTGAATAATTGAACAATATTCTCCTTCCATTCAACACTGAGCACTGTGGAAAAATTTGGAAACAAAAATGTACGTAAAAGAAAAAATGAGCTGGCATGATGGCTCAGTGGTTAAGAGCACTTACTGCACCTCCAAAGTACCAGTGTTTGGTTCAGGCAGCTCACAATGGTCTGTAATTCCAGCCTCTGGGGATCTGATACCCTCTTCTGGCCTCTACAGGCAGCTGCACATAGATGGCATAACATTCATACAAACACATCAATAGCAACAAAACAGGTCATTTAAAAATAGCCACAATCCTGTAACACAGGTATGGCATATTAGACTAATTCTAATACATTTTCTCCCGTACAATAACTTTAAAAAATAAAACTAAATCAGAGTATATGAAGTTCTGTGAGGTTTGTTTTCCATCATTTCTACTTACCATTATATTGTGAGAATTTTTCTGTAATTCTATGAATGACTGATTAATTAATTTTACAAAATATGTACGCTATGCGCTATTCAATCATTTTTCCTTAAAATTTGTTATTTTCTCTTATAAATGTTACTTCAGTAAATATCTCTGAAAATTAATCTGTGCCTATAAGGTTCCATTCTCAGTTTTCTGTCTTACCTTTTTTAAAAGGATTTACTTTTATTTATGTATATATGCATATAGACCAAAATAGAGTATCAAGCTCCTCTGAAGCAGGAACTACAGGAAATTGTGAGCCACCCATCATGGTTACTGGAACCAAACTTTGGCCCTCTACAAGAGCAGCAAGCACTCTTGACTACTGAAACATTCTCTCCAGTTCCTACAAGTCTTATCTTAATAGAACCAATATTGTTATAATAAATGTTTCTATGTAACACACATATACCTAAGCTTTTATTATTCTGGCAATATTCACCTGCAATTTCAACATTAAAATGTTTAGTCTTTTGGAGTTCATAGTGATAAGCCCTGATCTGTATTCTCACCCTGAATTGTAGTTTCTTTAGCACTCTAAAAGAATGACATTGTTAACCCCGTGCCTATTCACTAAGGTCATATTGTAACTTCCTACTTACAAACCTTAAAATTTTGTTTATAAGCTTAATATTCAAGCTTCAGTAAATACAAAGCTGGAGTCTAAAGATAACCCAGAGCTTATCATTGCCTTGTACTCACGTCATCTTTATCATCACTGGCACTCCAAGTTGCAGCAAGAATTCAACAATTTCTGTATGACCAGCTGAGCATGCCCAGTGCAGTGCTGTTCTGCTGTCCTATATGGAAACAGGGGAGCAAAGCTGTCAACAGTGTTGAAGACCAATATGCAGAAAAAATACTGATGCTGGCAAACCTATAGTAAGAAATGGAGAGCACCAGGTCATCAGGTAGGTAACCTTCAACCATGTTACTTACTAGCATTTGGGAGGCCAAGGTATTAGTAACATGGGGTGAATAACATCCACGAACATAAGGAGTTCTGGGCAGGATAGAGTGATGAAAGCATTGATTTCAATACATCGGCAGAAATGGAGATTTGCTGTTTACAATGCTTATGCATGCCCTTGTGAAGCAGTGCTACTTTTCTATGCATCATTCCTTTTGACTCCCACCATTGTACACGGTGCCTATTATTCTCCACTTTTACACATAAAGAAACTAAGACTACTTCACATAAGCAACTTATCCAGGGTCATGCAATTTACCCATGCTGTGTGCCTATGAAATCTCTATTACCACACAGACTTCAAGTGAGAGGCTCTACGAGAATATGTGAAGTTTTGTTTTGGATCTATGTAGCTGACATTAGCTTGAAATTCTCAATTCTTCTCCTATGTGCTAGTATTACAGGCATATGCCACTATATCTGCTGAACACATGAATGTTATGGAGAACAAAATGATATGTTTATACAAATAGTTGAGATTATTTTATGATAACATACCCCACAGAATCAGTGCAATAAAATTTTTTTTTAAAGTTAAGAGAGTTCCTATCGGTGCCGATTGCTGTACTACTTAGTCTTGAGTAATATAAAGTGATGATTGTATGTATGCTTGTATAGTGTGTGTGTGTGTGTGTGTTGTGTGTATGCGTGTGAATGTGAGGGTATGAGAGTGTATGTAGAAGAGTGTTTGTATGTATAATGTGTGTGTGCATGAACATGATTGAATGTGACACTTAGGGAGTTGCTTAGTTGGGAGGAGATGCTGTTGGTGCCCAGGAAAGGAGCTAGTTGGAAGTCTCAGGGCTGTGGACACTTGTGGCCTTCCCTGTCAGTGACCCCAGGCAGCAGTTCAACTTTATGAAAATTTCAAATACACATAAAATAGAGGGAATGTGACAGAGATCAAGTGCCTATTACTTAGATTTAACAACAAAAACCTTGCCATATTTACTTCTAGATTTTTATTATTTGAATTTTCTTTAAAAAATTATTTTACTTTTAAATGTGTGCATGTGGGTAGGTTTGTGCATGTGACCACATGGGCGTGGGAGGCCAGAGGCACTGGATCCCCCTGGAGCTGGAGTTATAGGAAGTTGTGAGGAAAGGAAGTATGTGTTCTTAACCACTGAGCCACCTCTTCAGTCCTGCCGAGGTTTCTTTTAAAACAGAATCCTAAAGGCCATGACTGTTCACCTCTAATTATTTCAGCACCTAAAAAATAAAAGTACTTTTGTAAAACAAACAAACACAAAACCATTATTGGACCTTTTAAAGTAACATTTCTTAACTCTTTGGCATGGGTGGTAATGCAAATCTTCCAGAACTTGGGAGGCTGGTGGGTAGGAGGATCTTGATTGGAAGGACAGCCTGGATTAAATAGGGATTAATTAAATATCTTAAATAACAAAAAAAATTACATTAAGTAAATATATTAACTCACTTAAAACCAATAGTCTCCTACAAGCCCTTTCCAGGTGGTTTGAATTTGGATGCAAATAAAGTCCATGAATTGGTTGTTGTATTTAACTTCTTAATCCTGATTAACTCATGCTTTTGTGTCATTGGCTCCTTATTTTAGTGGATTAAGTCTTAATTCACTTTATTAAATTTAAACCACATGACCAAACCATCACAAAGCAAACACAGTGAATGAACATAAGGGAATTCTCCTGTTGAGTAATAAAGGAAAATTCCAGAAAAAAAAAAAGTCTCTTCGAGTTCTTTTCTAAAAGAGACAACATTGAAGTTGTGAAGTATGATGTACTGTCTTACACTGTCTATCAACACAGAAGGCAACCTAAGATTTAGAAAGTCATGATAAAAACATGAGACTTAGTTGGTCGGAACAGAAACACTTCCCAATGTCCATTCTCTTTTGTTTGCCTCAGTTCACTCACCCCACATGGAACCTCATTCTTTCTTCACAGTGTAAATCACCTCCCCTTCTATAGAAAGCCCTTCCCAGCTATTCCAATCGTGCCTTCCCCTTCCATGCTCTGAAATGAGTATGTAAACTTCTTTCTGGGGGATTTAAACTATGTATTAAGACATGTTGTGCCGTTATTTTATTTATGCCCGTTTTTTTTTCGACTTGACTGAAATTCCTGGCTCCTCTCAAACTTCCTGACATACAGAAACAGGCATTTGGTTACACGTGGTCCACTGACTAGGATTACAACTAAAGAAAAAGCCACCTAACAAGCTTTCTTCACAGATCTCCGTCGTGCTTTCTCTTCCTAACTCTGGGAATTTCTGAGAAAAGCAGTGAATGTTCTAGAAATATATGAAATTCAGCAAGCTTAGCCTCCCTCTCGCCCCAAAGTCTGTGAAGGGTTACAGTTGGACAGCTAGTCGTGGTATAACCCAAGGCTACAAGAGGGAGGAGTGGGCGGGAGGAGCTCAGAAGTGGTCTCATACCAAGTTAGGATCCGGAAGGAAGCCATGTAGGGCTTCCCTGACACCCGCTGCTAGGCGACAGGCCCTCGGGCTGGTTTACCTGATCAGTTCTAGTAGCCAGAGATTTATCAGCCAAAATGCTCTCCTTCAACTCATCCAGCTTCCCGCTGTAGGCCAGGTTACAGATCTTTACGTTAGACACACTACCCTCCATTTCGCCTTCCCAAGACCTCCGCGAAACTCAAGCTCCGCCCACTCGCATTTCCTGTTCCGGCGACCAATCAAAGAGCTAGAGCTTCTCCAATTTACTGATCACTATTTTCCTTGTTGCCCCGCCCATAGCCTGGAGCTTCTGGGAGTTGCAGTTTGAAAGCATTTCCAGGCCTGGAGGCGTCTTTGGAAGCACCTCAGTTCCTGGTCCTAGCCATGTGGAACTACAAGTCCCACAATCCTTAGAGAAAGCCGTAGTCAAGTTGCCGGTGGAATTGGCCCAGGATGACAGCTGGAGAATGGAGTCAGGTAATGGGAGCGGCTTCTGGTAGTACTGTGTGAAAAAGCTAGGCTGGGTGGTCTTTGGTGGGCCAGTAAGTTGGCCACATGAAATGGAAACTGTAGCAGGGCAAGAGAGTTCTGGGATCCTACAGATCTTGTCCCTCGGGGCCCTCACTTGCAGTGGCAGGCGGAAGGGACTGTAGTTGGAGCAGAGTACTACCTCTGAGCTTGAACCATTGACTGTAGCTACCCTCCCCCTCCCTGCCACTGTCCAAGGAGTGGAAAGAAGCACAGGCTAGTTACTCTGGCATCCCGGTGGAGTGGCATCAGAGTAAGTCTCTGCCACAGCACAGGTTACACATGACACCATACAGAGGTGATGTGCCAGAATGATGCTAAAGACAGGGTGTGATGCCATAGGAACCACTCGATACCCAAGAGACCGCAGTGAGTAACCTTAGGGATACCAGGGTATGATATTGTCACTTTAATAACATGGTAATGGCAATTACATTGAGACTTTGCTAGATTGGTAAGCTAACAATGTGGATTTTTTTAAAAGGGGAATTTCCAAATAGTGCTACAGCAGAAGAGATCCAAGGCTTATCTTTTATAGAACATATCAAAGAAGACATTAGAATGTTAAACATATTTTTTAAAGTGACTGATTGTTTGTCTCCTTTGTTGTGGTATAGTACAGGGCTTAGCGAACTTTTTGTATAATGCTGGATCATAGGTATTTTAGACTTTGCAGGGCAGATGATAAAACCAAGTCTAGAAGACAAGTTATGGCAAATGTTAATTGATGGATTTCAGGACATAGTAATAGTGGAATATATGTATATATAATGCTTTTAGCTTTTTAAAATTTTATGTGAATGTGTTTTCTGCCTACATGTGTGTCTGTATACCATGTGAATGTTGGATCCCCTGAGATCTGAGTTACAGACAGTTGTGAGTTGTCATGTGTGTGGTGAGAATTGAACCCAGGTCTTCTGGAAGAGCAACCAGTGCTCTTAACCCCTAAGCCATCTTTCCAGCCCCCAGTGAAATATGTTTTTAACACAGAAATACTAATAAGAACAGAATTTTTAAAGGGAAGTACTATTTTGCCTAATTGAGATTTAAAGTTACTATTTTCTATCATCAAAGTTGAATCTAAATGTTCTTTAGTTAATGAGATTTTTATCTATAGAAAACTCTTTGACAATATTTTTCATGCAGAAATATTGATAATTCATGAATATATTCTTTTAAATACTAATTATTTTATTGCATCTTACTGATTGTGTGTGACCTGATTCAGTTTCTTGAGTATTGGTATCGTAGAGCTTCTCTCTCTCTCTCTCTCTCTCTCTCTCTCTCTCTCTCTCTCTCTCTTTCTCTCTCTGCCTCCTCTCTTCTCCTTTTCTCTCCTCCTGTGCGTGCGTGCGTGTGTGTGTGTGTGTGTGTGTGTGTACATACATACATGATGCCTGGCATGAGTGTGGAAGTCAGAGAACAACTATTGGGAGTTGATTCTCTCCTTCAAGCATGTGGGGCCTGGAGATTTACCACAGGATATCAGACTTACTTATGGAAACCACCTGGAAGGCCATAAATTCTGATTTTGATTTAAATAGATGTAATCATTTTTCCAGAAAGGTTTTAGATTTATAGAAAAGTTGCAAAGTCTGGTGTAGTGACTCACACCTTTAATCCCCGTTCTTGGGCAGAGGCAGGCGGATCTTTGAGTTTGAGGCCAGCCTGATCTACAGAGTAAGTTCTAGGACAGCCAGGGCTACATATAGCAAAACCCTGTCTCAAAACAAATGTTGCAAAGATAGTACAGGATCCCCACATGTTCTCCACCCAGTTTCACCTTTTCTCCCTATTTTAACAATTTGATTGTGAAAACTTACATACCATAAAATTCAACTGGGCTAGGGATGCCCAGTAGTAGAGCATTTGCCTCACATGCGCAATGCCTTAGGTTCAATCCTCAGCACTAAAACGAAACAAAACTAAATAAAATAAAATGCACCTATTTAAATATGTTATTAGTAAGTTTTCAGGTTTATGTAGCTATAACAACAAATCAGTTGTAGAATGTTTTGATCTTCCCAGTAAGACCTCATGCCCATTTACTGTTAATCTTTATCTTCTGCCCAGGCACCCAGGCAGCCACTAATGTATTCTTTGTCTATATAAAATTTCCCATTCTGAACATTACACTTAAATGAAATCATGTAATATGTGGCCTTTTGAGTCTGGTCTCTTTCACTCACCATAATAGTTTTGAGACTTAACCATATTGTTGCGCATATACGTACTTACTTTTGTTGCCTAATAATATTATACTTTATGGGTAATACATTTTTGATTATCTACTCACCAACTGATAGAAATTTAGTGTTTTTTCTAGTTGTTGGCTATTGTGACTAATGCTGCTTAGAACATCTTTGTGTGAACATTTGTTTTCTTCTTTTGTTGTAGTTACCTGAAAATAGAATTCCTGGGTAATAGGACGATTTATGTTTAATGGTTTAAGAAATTACAGAACTTTTTTCCAAAGTAGCAGAAGCATTCTGTATATGAGGCTTCTCATTGCAACACATCCTCGTGCACTTTTGTTATTGACTGAGCTCTTCTTATTTTATTTCAGAATCTTTTTATGAGGCCTAGGATGGCTTTAAACTCACAAGCTGCCTGCTTCAGCCTCCTAGATGCTGGAATTTTAGGTGTGTGTCTTTCCCTTTACAATTATAGTCATTTAAATTGCTATGAAATAATATATGTCAACATTTATGTCCATAAGGAGTGGCTGGGGGAGTAAACATGTTTTTACGTGCTTATAAGCTGTTGGTGTATCTTTTATACACAAGGATCTGCTTCTGTGGGATTTTTTCCATGTTAAAATTGGGTTGTTGTTTAATTGGTGAGTTGTAACAATTATTTCCATAGTCTAAATCCAAACCTTGTCAGGTATATAATGTGCAAATACTTACCACCAACGCATAGTCTATCTTTTCTCCTTTTGCTTTGTTTTATTTTTGTTTGTGTTATTTTGGTTTTTGACCATATATATGGTCCCACTATGTAGCCCAAGCTAGTCTCAAATTTGGAATTCTCCTGCTTCTACCTCCCAAGTTGCTATTACAGCATATGCCACAGTGCTGAGCTTTTTCGTTGTCACAATGGTATGTGTTTTGAAGGGAAAGGTTTTGATTTATTTTTCTCAGACAAGGTCTCATTCTGTAGTCCAGCCTGGTCTACTGCTCACTGTGTAGCCCAGGCTTGCAATTCCTCTGCTTAAAGCTTCCCCACACTGCTATTCCTGGGGTCACTCACCAGGCCACACTCACATTTTCAAATTTATTCTTTTTTCCTTTTTTTTTTTTTTTTTTTTTGGTGTTGTACCTAGCTAAGACTGTAAAAATCTAAGATTTCAGTGATTTTTTCCTCATGTTTTCCTCTGGAAATTTTGTTTTCCCTTTTGCATTTAAGTCTCTGATTCATTTTGAGTTAGCTAAGATCAATTCTTGTCACATGTTCTGGCAGCGTTTGTTGATTTGGCATTTTAACGCCCTTTTCTATCATGATCACAATGGATAAGCACACATTGGTCTATTTTAATCAACTGTTCTCCCACACTTTGTTCCAGATTCATTAATTTACCTGTGGGCAGTGTCCTATCCAAGACAGTGTGAATCAGATGGTGTTTCTGTCTCTTTAGAAGCCTTTGGCTTGTGACAGTTTCTCGGATTTTGCTTGTTTTGATGATCTTGGTAGTTTTGAATGCGCTTGCTAGGGAGGTTGTATTTTTTAAAAGGTCTATTTTTCTTATGATTGGACTGGGATATAGGAGCGTAGGATTTTAACTGAGCATATTTGTTGCCTGATATATTTGCTTTGGGAGATGCCATGACTTTGCAGGTTAATCACTTCCAACTGAAGGTTAGGTGAAAGATCCTCAACTACACAGGGAAATGGATCTTGGACTACAGAAATAACCTTTCAACTTGTCTTAAAGGTCTAAATCTACAGTTGGAATTGCAGCGTGAACTAAAAAAAATGTATGTTGTAAATTTATGTATGACTGGGGATATTGTTTCTGTTTTAACTTTTCTGACGAGGCAGCTGTATAATGGGTATAATTTGTATACAGTAAATCTCATTGTATTCAGGTATTAAATCAGTTTCAATGTACTTGGCTATAAGTACATACTGTTGTGTAACCAACGCCAAAGTCAAGATATGAAATATTTTATACTCCCCCTAAATTCTCTGACATGCTCCTTTGTGGTTGCTCCTATTCCACAGTCACTGTTCTTGATAACTACTACTTGATATTTTTTTCTTGTAAAATTTCTTGTAATATTTTAAGCACACAATTTAATGATTGTCAGGATTTACAGAGTTATATTACTACCACCAAAAGCTTGTTTTCAATACCTGCATTTCCTAAAAAGGAAGCTTTGTGTCTATTGTCAGCCATTCTTCCTTCCGCTGCCCTTGCACATGCATTAGTCTATAGGCTTTCATTTTATGAGCATTAATACAAATAAGAAAATAAAAAATATGTGTCTTTTTTGGCTTGCTGTTTTCACTTAATGTAAACAGTTTAAAATGTATACAAATCATAGATTATCACTGCATTCATTTTATGATTGAATGATAGTCTATTTTATGACAGTAACATTCTTTGCTTATTCATCTATCAGTTTATGGCCACTTGGCTTATTATTACCTTTTGTTTCTTTAAAATATGGCTGCTATACTTTGTGTGTAAGTTTCTGTTCGGGCACGTACTTTTATTTCTCTTGTATACATATTTAGGAGTGGAATTTCTGGATCCATTAAACTCCATTTAACATTTTTAGGCAGTGTCAGGCTCTCCCAAAGTGTTCTACTATTTTATCTTCCTACAATATACATTTGTTTTAAAACTTTCCTACAATCAACTATACTTATCAATATCTTTCTTTATATTGTGGCCAGTATAGTGGGCGTGAAGTAGCATTCCCTTCTTTTGATTTGTCCTAACACCAGAAGTATATAAAGCATCCTGGCCTCCATAACAGCTCAAACAGTATTAGGCATTAAAATGACTTTACTCCAATTTCACTTAGAATTTTGTTTTATACCTTCAGGTTGGATTAAGACAAATTATCGAGTCGGCAGCAAAAGCTATTTACCAAGCCAGTCAGTGTTCAGCAATTGTGGTTTAAAGTGGTTTTCATCCGTTTCACAATATTAAAATCATTTTTATTTTGCTTTCCACAAAAAGGCAAGATGGACTAAACTTAGCCTTGTAGCTATAGTTTGCTAGTGACCATGTAGAGTAAACATGCCCCATATGTAGTAGGTGATCTATCAATATTTATACAGTTTATTATGAAGGTAGAGTAGGCCTGTTATATTCACAAAGAGATTGGTATTCTGCCATTTCACCATAATAATTCATCAAGGAATGCCACGTAATTGCTAGAAATGGCTTAGAAAAAAAACAGCACCCAACATACCTCATACTGATTGATTTTGTATGCATATTCTTTTGAAGACGGTCTAATGTGTTTTATTTTATTTGGTAGATGTGGTAGTTAGCTTTGAATTCTGAGTTCCTTGCCACTAATGGAAAGCTCCTTCTTTAAGTCTTGGAAGATAGATGATTAATAGATCTTACAAGAAAAGGTCGTGTCTTTTGTGGTGCTGGTCCCCAGTTATGGAGGAACAATGCCATTGCTGTTTATGTTCATTTGGGGACAAAGGGGCCCTTTTAGGGTCCGGCTTCTTTGCTACTCATGTGATTGAGTGTTCCCTACTGCCTTCTCTGCTGGTCACGTAGATTCTAGGTCCTAGAACAAGCAAATTAGCCTTCCAGACTTAAAGCATATACTAATAATTAGCATGTAAAGAAAACAAGTATCAGATACTATGTCTCAGGCAATCTATATAGTAACCCTTTGAAGTAGGTACAAGTACCTTTCAGGCCTTGAATTTTTTAAATGAAATTTTAAACAAACAAACACCAACAAAAACAGGATGGTAGAAGTAAACTAGCATGCCTAGTAAAAATTGGAACTCATATACAAATTCAGACAATGTTTTTAATCCAAAACTCTAACACATGACTCCTGTAACATACTGCTAAATATTGCTGAAGACAGAGTTATATGTAAATGCAAACCCCAGATAACACAATAGAAATTCCTGTCAGAGGGCTTTGGGTTGTACTTGCATGACTGTGGAGAAGTTACATGATTTTTGTGGGTATACAGCAGAACTCTCCGTATCTATAGTGTTCTGCTATGGTGCTGCTAGCCACACAGGGCTAGTTAGCACTTCAAATGTGTTTAGGAATTGCTTTTTAAATTTTATTAATTTAAAATTAAAAAACTTCATATGGCTAGTGTTTGTCATTTTAGATTGTGTAAAGAGAGATAATTACCCCTCATTTATTTCTTTCTAGTTATCAACAAATAGTTTACTCAATGTGACTATGCTTTCTGTGGTAACGGTGTGATAATGCAGTGATACACAATGTGCGAATACCACCGAGGGAGCAAATATAGTTCAACTAACTGCATGGCAACAACAGGAATAGGCTTTGAGTTATCTGGCATGAAATTCCTCCATTCTTACTACTTACTAACTAAGGCCTGAATAAGAAACCCAAGCTTTTTGCAGCTGACTTTCCACTGTTTAGAAATGTAATTTATGTGTCTTATTGTCATTATTTCACAACTGCCATTTACTGGGTTTTAGATGAAATATTTTAATATGGGTTTTGATGCCACTGTTAAAAATATCTTGCTACTTTATGTCATTTTTCTATTCAAAACATTCCTATCTAAAATCTATTGCATCATAAAGTTGACATACTGCCATAGCAATGTTGATTAGGCATTTTATTTACTACTCTCAATGTTAGCATCCAGACTTTTGTTTCTAGATCATTTGCTTTATAAGAAATTTCCTTAATTTATGTTACAAACAATAAAAGAATCATGACAAAATACAAGAACACAAAAGGGATCTCTCTACTCTTCATTAGGATTACCTCATTCATTCTCTGCATTGTTCAGAGTCCTACTACAGTATCAGATGAGATGGGGTACATTCACAGTACGGCCATAGACTACAACACAACATCAACACTCAGAAATTGATATTGGAGTGTTGCAGTTAGGATAGGAAATGTCCTTCTACCACAAGGTTCATATATTGATGGCTTGATCCCTAGTTGTTAGCCCTGTTGAAGGGTGATTGGATCATGAGAATGAATTCATCAGATGAGTTCATACTGAATGAGTTGTTAGGACGTGGGGCCTGGTCGGAGGAAGACATGCTTTTGGAAGCCTTATCTCTGCCTCTTCCTCTTTATCCTTTTGCTTTCTGCTTGGTTGCTATGAGGTGAGAATCTTTCCTCGTTGTGACCTTTCACATGATCTCACATAGGTCTCACCTTAGGCCCATAACAATAGAGCCAGCCAACCGTGAGCTGAAACCTCTGAAATTGAGTGCCAAGGTCAACTGTCTTCCTTTATGTCATTCTCTCATGCGTGTGAATAGCTTCAAGGTGTGTGTGGGCTGTGTATGTGTGTGTGCAATCATGTATGTGTGCATTTATATGTGTGGTGTATGTGTACGTACACATGCATGCATATGTATGCCTATGTGAAGGCCAGAGGTCAATAGCAGTGGCTTTCTCAGTTTCTCCTCCCAACCCCGAGTTTTTTGCGACAAGGTCTCTTATTGACCTGTAGCTCATCAATTTGGCTGGCTCTTTATTTAGCACTGGGATGACCAATGGGGCTCACCAAGCCCAGCTTTTTAGGTGAGTGCTGGAGAATCTGAACTCAGGTCCTCATGCTTGCCTGACTGAGCCATCTCTCCAGCCATTCCATGTTATTTTCACATATATGGATTTGTTTTGTTTGACTAATACTACAAGCAGGAATTATTCTGTCAGTATGAAAATATCTCCTATACTACCCCTTAATAGTCTTAGTCGTCACCTATTCGCAACATGCATATCCCCTGACAGCTGCTAATTTTCAAATTTTATGTCATTATATCTGAATGTTATATATTTTGAGATATATTTTTTAACTTCTCTTGAGACCTCCATTTTAGCTAATGGATTATTTAGAGGTAAGATGTTTATTATCTAATTGTTTGGAAATATTTTCTTTGGTCCCATTGTTGTTAGAGATATATTCTGCATAATTTCAAATATTTCAAATTTGTTCATGTATGTCTTATGACTCAGGACATGGACTTTCTGTGTAAATGTCTCTTAGGAGCTTGAAAATGTATATTCTACTGTTATTATGTAGAGTTTTCTGTGTATCCTAATTATATCTTGTTGGTTTATTATGTCATTCATATTTTTGCCAAATCTTAGAAGTTTTATGATAATTAGCTTTATTTAGTCATTCCAAAATGTTTGCATATGTCAAAACTTATTTTATACCATAAATGTAAAGCATATGTGCCTGCCAATTTAAAAATAAATTACTTTTTTTAAATGTAGGATTTTTTTTTTTAGTCAATTATATTTTGTGTATTTCTTAAACACCACACTGTTTTTCTTCTCCATCTAGAACTCTAATTGCATGGATATTTAATTTACTTTTATGGTCCCATATGTCCCTCAATATCTGTTTAGTTTTTTCCACGTTTTCTTCGTTGCTCATATTGAATCTTTTGTATCATTCTATCATTAATTTCCCTGACCTACCCCCATCATCTTATTTGGTTCTATTGAGACCATCCAATGAATTTTCAATTTGATTATTATATTTCTCCATTCTAAAAAAATGTTAGCCAGGAGATGCTGGTGCCTGGTCTACAGAGATCCTTGTAGGACAGCCAGGGTTACACAGAGGAACCCTGTCTCAAAACAAAGCAAAGCAAACAAAACAAAACAAAATAAAAAAGTTGGGTTTTTTTTTGTGCCTTTTATTTCTGTACTGAAACTTTCCACTTTTAAAAATTGTTTCTGCAGTATTGAGAGTTGCTTGTCTGAAGCATTTTAAGATGGGTGCTTTAAAAAATCATTGTTGAATAATTACAATATTTATGTCATCTCCGTATTGGTATCTGTTAAATGCCTTTTCTTACTCAAGTTGTCATGTTCCTAGTTCTTTGTATCATGAATACTTTTATATTGTATCCTTAAACCATTATGTTGTGACTCTGGATCTTATTTCAGTCTCCTGTCTTAACAAGCCTACTTTCATACCACTACAGTGGGGAGAAAAAAGAGATAGGAGTTAAGTTCTCTCCTTCATGATCCATTAATATTCAGTGTAGGATTAGTGATGCCATTATTACAAGGCAAGGGTGAAATTTAAGGCCTCTATTGACACTGCACTGATATTAGGAGGAAGGTCTCGACTACCATTATATACTGGAGGATTCATTGATGCCTGGCATGCATGAAAGTACTAGATCATCATTCTGTCTTTCTAAAACTACTCCAGAGAGATGGGCAAGGTAGTATGTAACTAACACCAGATGAAGGGAAAAGTCTAGCCACCCTGCTTTGTTGATGAGAATTGGGGTTAAATTTCTATTGTATTTCACTGGATAATTATTGTCTGATAAAAGTTTTCTTTATAGGTTGTTATTTTCCTGTCCCTTTGGCTGGAGATACCTAGCTTTTTGGAAGGATGTTTGTTGTATGTGCGTGCTTGCATGACTGAGTTGATGACTACTGTGTCACAAAGTTCAGCATGTATTACTAAAGCAGCAAACACATGGAAGTCACTTCCATGTTATTACTTAGGCCCTAAGCAACCAGAATGCATTGTCCTTTCTACCTCGCAGAGATTTCAGAGAGATGAATATACTTATTTATGATACCTTGTGGTTTTAGCTGTTTTTAATAAGAGGATCAGGGAAAGGTGAATCTACTCCATGTTTTATTGGAATCAGAGTGTGTAGTGGTTGCTTAAAGAGAACACTGATGCTGTGTTAGTTATAGTCTCTCTTACTGTGAAAAGTTAAGAGTAGATAAAATCACTCTGACCCTCATTCCTAGTCCCTGACAAGTCTATTTTGTTCCAACTAGCTTGAATGCTTAGATCTTTAGATATCTCACATAAGGGAGAAAAAGGTGGTCTTTGTCGTTTTATGACATATACATTCTATATATGTGCATACATACATACACACACACACACGCATAATTTTTTTTAATAGAACTCTCTTGATTTAAAAAACTCAACTCTTCTGACTTATGTTCTTTGGATTTTTTTTTATGAGATATGATGTCACTCTATTGCCCAGACTGGCCTAGACTCATGGCAGCCCTGTCTCAGCCTTCTGAGTGCTGGGATTACAGGCATGAGCCATCAAATCTGGATCGTTTGATTTCTTAAAGTAGATCAATGGCTCTCAACCTTCCTAATGCTGCTACCCTTTAATACAGTTCCTCATGTTGTTGTGACCCAACCATAAAATTATTTTTGTTCCTACTTCATAACTTATTTTGCTATTGCTGTAGATCATAGGAGGCCCTGTGGAAAGGTCCTTTGATCTTCAAAGGGGTTATGACCCATGGGTTGAGAACCACTGCAGTAGCTGAGCTATAATGTAATCATTTTTTTTTAGTAAGGTCATAATATTGACTCTCATTTTTTTATATATAATCCTATGAGATCATGATATTCTGATACAATTTAATTTTTTGTATGCTTTTGTACTAAATTGACCCAATGTCTGTGCTAGGTCTCTCTGTGTTTGCATATGTGTGCATGTATGGAATTGGGGTGTGTGTGTGTGTGTGTGTGTGTGTGTGTGTGTGTGTAGGCCTGAAGTCAATATTGGTTATCTTTCCTCAATGGCTCTCTGAGAACCTTTATTTTTTCCGACAAGGTCTCTAACTGAATTTGAAGCTCACAGATGTCTGGCAAGTGAGATGTAGGAATCCGTTTCTGTTCCTCCCTAAGGCTGAGGTTATAGACAAATGCCACTCTGCTTGGCTTTTAACATGATTTCTAAGGATCAAAACTAAGGTCTTCATGGTATGTGTTAGGCACTTTAACAACAGAGCCATTTCTCTAGACCTACACTTAGATTTTATGATTTTTTGACTCTTGTTCCTTTTTGCTGTTTTCAACCTACATTTGCAAAATTATTCCTAGATAGGCTCAACAATAAGCTCCTTCAGTGTCTGAAGGGGCTCTTGGGATGGTCTGGATTCACTGTCTCTG
Source organism: Mastomys natalensis (assembly GCA_021653895.1). Classification (NCBI taxonomy): domain Eukaryota; kingdom Metazoa; phylum Chordata; class Mammalia; order Rodentia; family Muridae; genus Mastomys; species Mastomys natalensis. The sequence continues at coordinate 174,273 of JAJTUV010003166.1, forward strand.
GGCCATTTTGTGAAGTGATCTTCACTTCATTATGGGAATGAGAAGTAAGTCACCAGGAACATAAGCCCCCAGGCTCCTGAAACCAGTTTACCTTATTTTTTTTTCTTCTTTTCAGCCTTCTATTACTACAGGGCTATCCATTTGGGGGTTGTCTGCTAGGGCTACTGAAAAGAGCAGATGGTGACAGGAAGCACTCTGAGGTAATTCTAGCCTGTATCACTTCCTTTCTTCACAGAGAGAAACTCTAAAATGTGAATAAGAAAAGGCACATTCTATTTGAGACACTGAAAAGAGCACTTGGGGTATTGACAAAGAGTACAGAGTAAGGAACATTTTTAAATTGCATTATAGAAGTCATGATAGATGGCAAAGAATAGAAATGAGAATGGTTTTCAGGGCAGTTACTGTGGAATTCAGACTGCAAGGGTCCCTCCGGTACTGTGTATACTGCATGGGTAGTGCAGAAGCAGTTCAAAGTTTGTGTGTGAAATTAATATGATGGTTGTTACATGACTAAAGAAACATCTAAAACTCATAAATGTGGAAATCAAGCAAGGAAGTTATTAACTTCATTCCCTTTTATGCATCCATTTTCAGTATTTATGGTGTAATTGTTTCACTATCTCAGACATGTTAAATTTTGAGTATTGTTGACCCCGACTCAACTGAAATGCAAGGTATTTGTACTAAACTTTGAAATCTAAGTTCAGTTTCCATTGGCCACACCCAGGTACAAGTAGTTAGTTTGACCATTTTATAATTTCTTTAACATTATGTGATAGAGCACTTTCCTATTAGTTTTCTTATTAGATGTTCACTGCAGAACAGGGTTGGGGGAAGTATCAACATTTTATGGAGCAGTAATCTCAAAATTTCTAAGAGTGGCCCGAGAGGACATGACTATAACAGGCAGACCAAAAATAGAATCTAGCTCTTTGACTTCCTGGGTCAACAGTCTAGTCAGTCTACTCTATTTTCTTTCTGTAAGATTTAGGGAGCAAATTTGTTTAATATATACGCTTTAGTACTTTACAATTCTAAAGACTTTGTTTCCACAGGAATTGATTTATAAATTAGGTAGCTCCAAGCCATAAGAGGTTTAAGCTTCACAGACTGGCATGAAAGGATGTAAGACAAAGTCAATGTTTGACTGATTGTAATGGAAAGCCCCGGGAGATTAGTGATAGCTTCTAGTTAGTAAATTCCCTTAGTGATTTGGTTAAAATTAAATTTCATTTTCCTGTTTACACGGTTGGAGCTTGGTTTGCTGAGGTAGGACTAAAAAACACTGGAGCCTTAGCCCCATATATTTTCTATGCATCTGTATATGTGTGGGTATATGTGTGTGTGTGTGTGTGTGTGTGTGAGTATACATATGTGTGTGCCCTTGTGTATGGAGACTAGAGGACAACCTTAGGGATCATCTTCAAACACATTGTCTGCCTCCTTTGAGACAGGGTCTCTCATTGACTAGGTACTCACTAACTAGGCAAAAGAGGCTGGCCCGATCCCTAGGGATCTTCCTTTCTCTGCCTCCCCAGTGTTTACAAATTGAATTACCACACATGGTAATTTTTCATGTGTGTCTGAGGCATCAAGCTCAGGTCCTCTTATTTTCAAGACCACATGTTTAACTAATAGGGCCATCTCCTAACCCCTCCCACCAGCATTTTATTAAAGAACAAATTCAATACATTTCTTTGATAAAGACTAAGTGATGCTGTGATAGGAAAATATGCAATAAAGCCATGGTTTCACAGTCAAAGTATATCTACAAATATAGCTAGGGTTTTAGAATGATATAAATGGAAAGATCTCATAATTAGATTTATCAATAACATCTGAAGTTCCTAAGTACTTACATTTAGATTTGATGTATATGTACACAGGAGGATAGAATAAATTTATTATATTTTAATTCTGAAATTGACAAAGAATAATGTTAATGTAATTTTTATGGAAGTAAATCTAATATAGAGACTTAGCGTTTTGTTTTTTCTTATAAAGTTATATCTAAAAAGACTAAAGGACAATTTTTATGTAAATGTATAGATTTTAATTTTTCCTTTTATTGAAAATAGATACTTTTCTCATATAATATATCCCGATTACAGTTCCCCCTCCCTCTACTCCTCTCCACCTTCCCTCCTATCCAGATCCACTCCCTTTATGTTGCTCCTTAGAAAAGAACAGGTTTCTAAAAGATAACAACAAAACATAACAACATAAAAACAAAAATCATCACATTGATTGTACAAGGCAAATCAACAGAAGGAAAAGAGCCCCAAGAGAGGGCATTAGATTCAGAGACCACGTTTGTCCATACACTCAGGAGTTCCATAAAAATAGTTAACTGAAAGCTTATACACATACACACACACACACACACACACACACACACACACACACACACACACACACACCATATGGGGCCTGGTACAGGCCCATGTTGCCCATGATGGCTCTGTGCTTGCTGCTTAAGTCTCTGGGAGTCCATATGAACACTACTCAGTTGCTTCAGAGGGACTTATTCTCTTGGTGTCCTCTATCCTTCTGGCTCTTACACTCTTTAGACCTCCTCTTCCATGAGGTTTCCTGATTTATGGTAGGAGGGATTTTATGGAGACATCCACTTAGAACTGAGTGGTCTAAGGTCTGTCTGTCTGTCTCTCTTGTCTCTTTCTCTGTGCCTCTGTCTTTGGGTAATGTCTAGCTGTAGGTCTCTGTGTTTGTTTCCATAGGCTATGGGAAGAAACTTCTCTGATGATGGCTGAATAAGGCACTGATGAGTACAACAAACTATTATTAGGAGTCATGGTACTGTTACTTTATTTTTTTTTAAGACAAGTAGTATTCAGTTTTACCCTAGGACTCTGGTCTCTGATTTTTGGTCATTTAAGCAGTGTTGGTATACATTTCACCTTGTGGAGTCGGCCTAAAGCCAAATCAGACATTGATTGGTGACTCCTACAAGTTCTGTGTCATCATTGCCCTAACATATTTTGTAGGCAGAACAAATTGTAGATCGAAGGGTTTGTGGCTGGGTTGTTATTTATGTTTCTCTTTCGATAGTCTGAAGACTTCCTTCCTTTTCCAAAGACATTAGAAGATGAGTTCTGTGTAGTCACCAGCTCAACCTCTATATTCAGTGAGTTGTGTGTGTGTTTCCTTCAGCAATGGGGCTGTCGGTGTGTGGTGCACAACCTGTTGTCTTGGCCTGGATTGTTTGAGGATTTCCATGGAACCCCTTTGGCCAATGACTCAACTGTATGTAACCCAGTCCTGGTACTGGAAGCTTACTTTGATGACAAGAGATGGACAGTTGAGACTCCATCTCTTCTGTTATTTTGAGACTTTATTAGAATTGCCTTCAGATATATTTTAGGAAGTCCCCCACTGCACTGGGTTTCCATACTACACTTCAAATGTCTCAGTATATATATATATATATATATATATATATTATATATATATATATATATATATTATTAATCTTACTATGTAGCCAAGGCTTTCCTGGAACTTACTTTGTAAACCAGAATATCCTTGAAATTATGATGTAACCCATTTTATGCTTGAATTTGTGATGATCTTGATTCAGTCTCTCAGGTGCTGGGACTCTAGGTATGTACCATACTAAGTACACAAATCTTAAATGTATAGATCAATGAAATTTTATGTATGTAAATACCACCAAAATCAAGATATAGTCATTTCTCCACTTAGGGAGTTCTGTTTTCTCTTCCTAGTGAATACCTTCTCCTGAGGTAACAACTGTTTTGATTTCTATAATATATTCATTTTGCTTGATATAAGCTTTATTTAAGTAGAATCCCCTTATACTTACTCTTTTGTACCTGGTTTCTTTTGCTTAACATAATATCTGTCATATCTTGGTTTTTTCATTGCTGTGCAATATTCTCGTGTATGATAGACCACATTTTAAACTTCATTCCTTCATTGATGGATTTTTATCTATTCCTAAGTTTATGATATTATAAATTATAGCTGTTGTAAACAGTTTAAGCTGTATTTTTTGTTGACAATGGCATTGACTTCTTGGAACTAAATCTAAAAGAGGAATGTTGGGGTATATTTAATTCAGCATTCTTTTAGGAATTTCTGAAGGAACTTTTGTTTGGACGTCTTATAAGAAGACATACTTTTTGAAGAATCATAGTTAAAGATGAAAATTTGCCATGTTTTCTTTAGGAGTTTGAGATTCTCTTCCTGGCAGATTTTGAGAACATTTTTCTTTGGCCAGTGACCTGAATCTTTCGTGCTTGTGGGTAGATATTTCTTTTCCTGGTGTCTGGTACATCCTGTGTACATTAGGGATAAGAAGCCATTTACTTCTAAGCTCTATCTTTTTGTTATAGGGTCAAATTGTCTTTTCTTGGGCAACATGGTTCAAATAATAATAAAATAATAGTTAAACCAAGTTTACTTTATAGAACTTTGCCTTGGGATCAACTTGGAATATATCTTTAATTTTGAAAGTGAAGGCACACTTGTGATTTTATGTAATACCCAAACTGGCCTTTGGCAACTTACTTTTACATTATTTCAATGGTTAGGAATTTTCAAACATCATATGTCTACTGGCAACATTTTCTAATGAAGTGTTATATTGAAAGGCTATGGGGAAATTCCTGTGGTCTGGGAGAAAGTGGAGGTGTGTATAAATGAGCATAAACCTGGGAAAGTGCTCAAAAAGAGGAAAACAGTTTCTGGAAAACATTCTACTTCTGAGGTGGTCTAACAATTAGCATGCTACCGGAGGGACCAGAGGGAGACCACCCTTAACCATTTTCATGACACCATCTTTAAAAACAAGAAAACCACATGTCTTTGTCTCCCTGTCTTTGTTTTCTTAACAAACAGCATTTAATCAGTGGTGAATAGTAAAAAAAAAAAAAAATGACATGGGGATTTTTAATGGATAATGACTTGATATACTACTTCTGTAATTTTTTAAATTTCTTTATATAGTTACAGAGGTATTAGAAATCCTTCAGAGGTTCCATGAAGCCTCAGTGAAGTCCAAAAATTCTTATTAAAGCTGCCAAGGTCAGCATCTTCTGGTGCTGAGTGTTGTCATAGCCTCAACACTTGCCAGTCCCTACATGATGTCACTATTAATGTTTCCCTCTCCCTCACCCCCTGTCTTTTACCCCCTCCTGCCTCTCTCCATTTCTTCTTCATTCCCTTTGGCCTCAGAACTGTCAGTGTTTGCTTGGTTCAAGTTTCTCTCTCTCTCTCTACTCTCTCTCTCTCTCTCTCTCTCTCTCTCTCTCTTCTCTCTCTCTGTGTGTGTGTGTGTGTGTGTGTGTGGTGGGTATTGCAAGTAAGGTGTCCATGTTTTTGTTGCTGTGTTCAGGTGAGTGAATGCAGGTGGTGGGTGTATACTTGGGTGTGCAAGCATATGGACACCAGAGGTTGGTGTTTAGTGTCTACCCCCAATCAATCAATCTGCACTTTATTTTTTGAGGAAGGTCTCCCACTGAACCTGAACTTCACCAGTTGGCTAAGATAGCTTGCCTGTACATTCCAGAGAATTAACTGTCTTCACTGCCCAGCACTGGAATTACATGAGCATGCGTGTTATGTGTGTGTTGCACATCTGAACTCAGGATTTTATGCTTGTGCAACAAGCACTTTACCAATGAGACATCTCCCTCTGGCCCTGGTTCACACTTCTTTATCCTCTAGCATCTTTTCCTTGCCCAGTTTGATGAACTCTCCTTTCTTTTACTGCCATCTTCTTTTCAAAGATTCCTCTAAGCCCAAACTGGCTTATACAAACTACATTTATACATCCTTTGGCCCGAGTATATTTTTTTCATCATACTGTATACAAGTTAACTTTTTATTTCTCATACCCAGAGGTATGCTTTATTTCCAGGGTTTAGCCTAACATTTTGTAGGTGCTGATTAAAGGTTAACATTGATGTTTAGATGAATGTATCAACCAGCTTAATTTTTTTTTTTTTTTTTGACATAGAGTCTCATGCAGTTGAGGGTGACCTCAAGCTTGATATATAGGCAAGACTGACCAAATACCTAATCCTTCTGATTCAATCTCCTAAATACTGGGATTACAGGCATGCACTACTATATCTGGCCTTTTAGACCCTTAGTGTGCCTTAGTATTTGGTAAACATTTGATTAACTTTAGGTATGGTTCTTATAAAGCTTTATGACCAGAGCTACAGGGGCTAGATGATCATTACATGACCTGAGATTTTACAGAGTTAATTTTACTATAGAGATACATTTGATATATTTAATACACAAGATGTCCACAAATAGCAGTAATCTAAAATACAAAGGGCTTGGTGCCATAAAGGAGATATAAATAAAATGAATTTAGAAGAAAGAGCTTTCCCGGATTTCTTGTTGAGAAAATTAATGGGGAAAACCAGAAAGTAATGTTTGAGACAAGAAATTAAGGGGAGATAAGACAGGAATAAGTGAAGATGGGAATCTCTCATGTATCATGTAGTTTATCTGTGGCCAAAGAGAGCAGATACTATGAAGTGTAATGAGCGATAGGAAGGAACTGGAATTGTGAGAAGTACCCCTGTTGGAGAAGCATTAAATACTAAGCTGATGAGTTTGTGTTTGTTTTCTCTTAGGTGGCATAGCCTTAGAAAACTGAGACATTTTTTAAAGCTTAGTGAAATTAACAGAGATCCTTTAAAATTAACCTGTCACTGAACTATTTTAGGGTATACTTAGGAAATCATTATAGGCAATTACTATAGAGAATAGTATAGAAAACCCCATAGCCTCTTGCTCTTTGACCTTTTCACATCATTCCTTTTTCAGTGAAAACTTGCATGAAGTAACAGACCACGTGACCAATACAGTTTAAGAAGTGAAAATTGAAATTGACAAGGGCAAGAAACACTACCAAGACAGAAATGCCTTATAAAAATGCAGAAACATATAAAACAGTGTTTGCTTAGGAGCCATTTTCAAAACATTGCCTTTAGCTGTCTGGAAAATTCTAGATACAGTATATGAATTGTACTGCTGGTATTTATTACTTTTGGGGTAGCTTTTAGGTCATTTCTAGTTAAATATAACTATAGTCTTCTAACTCAATGTGTCTACTTCCCCTACAAGCAGTGAGTACTGCATTCCTGTTTGTTTTATGGCATCTGGTTTCCAGCCATGTAAAGTTAGGCCTTGAACATTATAGACCTCAATTATTGGAACAACATTTTTATTTTTATTGGTCTCTGTGTCCTTAGTACCTTGGTTATAGTTTATATCATACGAGCAGCAGAGCACAGTAAGAATACTGGTCGAAGAATAAGATTAACTTGGTTTGAGTCCTGTTGACTAGCTTTTGGCAGTTGTATCACTGCCACTAATACTATATTCTTTCCTCTCTAAGATGGAAATAGTGGTTCTTGCCCTGTCTTTCTAAAGGGTCCATGTCCAGGATTACATGCAAGTACTGTAAAAACTGCCAATGGCTTTACCAAGAGTTGAGCCGCACTGGCTAGCTTTACAGTTCATAATGCAATCCCATCTTACCTCTCTTATCTTACATTTCAATATTGTCCAGGATCAAACCCGGTCTCCAATCATATACACATAGTGGTCTAATCATCTCGAGTATTTTCTTCTTTCATCTCTGTTCAATTGAATCAAAAATTTAAACACGAGTTCAAAGTTCATCCCACTTGATTTCACTTTTGTTGAATTTTGACAACACATAGTCTTGTCAGTTCTCGCCTTGTGAGTTGCCTCATCTCTCTCACATACGTCTCATATTAAATTATTTTATGATACGTAACCAGTTCACTTAACACTTAGTGAATATTTGTGAGGCTTTTTTTCTGTTTGCTCTGTGTTTCTGTGTACCAAGTTCAGAACTCAGTAATTATTAGTTCATTTACTTCAAAATTTACACACAGACTATCTTAATAGAGACATATGACCTCATCTTTTTTCAGGACTTGAAGTACTCCTACTGTCAGCTCATTCTACCCCACTTCCTCCAGAACCACAGAAGAGCCCTTAGGATAGAACTGCTTATGATAACTTTTTGAGGTGATGAAACTATTTCATATCTATCTACCTCACACAGTAGTTATTAAGTGTGGTTATTGAGTGACTGAGATTTAGCTTAGTGATAGGAAGTGATTTTTTTGTTTTTTATTTTGTCTCTTTACATGGCCCTGGTTGTCCTAGAACTAGCTCTATAGACCAGGCTGGCCTCGAACTCACAGAGATCTGCTTACTTCTGCCTCCTGAGTGCTAAGGGTTAAAACTGTGTACCACCGCCACCCAGCCGAAGAACTGAGCTTGAACTCAGAGGCTCATATGTGCTGGGCATGCACTTTATCATTCACACTTCAAACCTCTTCATTTTTAAAATTGCTTTTAATTTTAGAAGGCACGTGTAGCTAGTGGCTACTATATTGGACAAGTAGAAGTCTAACCGTTTTGGTCATCACATTATAACAAATACATTTTATATTACAATCTAGTTCATGTAAATATATGCAAGTTTTATAAAATACTATAATCAGCATACTGTAATCCCCTCTGTGTTATTGTATATATTTCACTTCTTGGGGCTTTTTTTGTTGTTGTATGTGTTTGTGTGTGGGGGGGCATATGTCTTCTAGGCTTTTGTGTATTTAGAAGTGAGGAGGATATTTGGTGTTTCCCTCTATTGCTGTCTGTCTTATTCTCTTGAGACAGGCTCTTTCATTTAACTTGAACTTTACTCTTTTGGCTAGGCTGGCCGGCCAATGAAGTCCTGGGATCTTTCTATCTTCCCACAGTGCACCTCCCCATCCACCATAGCTTAATGCTGAGATTACAGACAATCAGGACCATGACTGGCATTTTTTATTGTTATGAGGACTGGAGACTCAACTTTTGTTGCTTTAACCCACTGAGCCATCTCTCCAGCTCTCAATGTTGTTTGTTTTTTAAGTAGAAAGCATAAAAAGGAGATTTATTCAATGTTGCCATACTGTGAAGAGGGAAAAAGATGTTCCACAAACACACAAGTCTGTTTCTGGGGACCTGAAGTGAGATCAGAATTTAAGTTGGTGGTCAAGGATATGTACAGCTAAGCAGTCCTGGTCAAGGTGTGGCCATGCTCACCAAAAAGTGCTAACTATAACACACTATGTAGATACCTTAACCCTTGATGAATTATGGCCTGAAGTTTTAAAAATATATCTAACATCATAAGGTAGGAGAATCTGAGGTTCAAAGAAGTATGGTCAGTTCTCCAAGATCACAGGTTAAGTTCTAACAGAAATTCCTTCTCTTTATCATACTAGATATAGAAAATAACAGAGAATCAGATGTAAAAATCAGAAAACAAGTTAATACACTACTTATTTTGACTGGATAGTGTCAGTTCTGTGGTTCTGCATGAGTCATGAGCTCAGTATTGGAGTGCTGTTACTCTCTTAGATTTAGATTGAGTTTTATTGTCCAATGTCACCAGTATCATAGCATGGAAGTAGAATACTTTTAACCCACTCCATGTCTTAGGAGTAGCACCAATGTGAAACTATCCTCTGTGACTCCATCTAGTTCCTCAGTGACAGGTGACTAGGGAGATTGAGTAAGAGCGAGAAAGTGTGTTGTAAGAATCAAAATCCTTCTTACCATAGTTGCAGAAAAAGCCTCACGTCTTATATTATTATACCCCATCCATGTATTCAATGTGCTGCCCTCTTAGCAACAAAGATAGATGGTGGCGTGGCCAGATAAACACTTGTTGCTCAGTTTAAAATATTCTAAGGTCTTGATTGTCAGAAAAGTCAGGCAGGGAAAGGATGTGAGTAAAGAGGGGACATGGCTTGTGGTCATAGGGACATGGCAGAGGTCAGCAGAGACTGGGGGAGACCAGAGCAACCAATAAACCCAGGCAGAAGGAGATGAAGGCATATTCTAGGATGTGCTAGCCCTTTGGTGTTCTGGATTTTTCTCTTGACTTTTAGGCTTTCCCAAACAACCTGATATCTACTGCGCTTCTTTCCAAAGTTCCTTTGTAGGTGGGCTTCTCCTTCTCTCTTTGACCACATATCCAAGCTCTTATGGATATGCCAAGCCTATTACATACCAGCCCACTCCTTTATTTGTCAATGTCTCATCACTCCCACTTGAAAACTCCAAGGTATTTTTTAGTCTCTGAATTTCGCCTACCCCACCCTACATTCAGTTGCTTGCCAAGTCCATTCAGTGTTTCCTCAACCAGGAAGTTCCTCCCTTCCACATTACAAGCTTCTATCTTATTGCCATTGTTCAGAGTGTGCTATATGAGAAACAGATGGGTATTTTTTTTATATCTTTCTACAAAATCAGAATTTCTTGAACAACAACAAATTCATCAGTTATACTGATAGCCTACTGGCTATAGTTTGCCAAGTGGTCCTGATTTTATTACTAATACTAAATCTAATTACTAATATTAAATCTCAGATCACAGATCACATCAAGCAGTAATTCTGCCTTTGTGTGCGAAGGTTATAGAATAGCTATAGGAGGGTTAAAAAGGCTGGAGCAGAGTTCAAGGGCTTCAAACTGGCCTCACTGGAGACAGGTAGAGGACCAGTGCAGATGTAAAGAGCACCCATCCCCTCTGCGGTAAGGTAAGGTACCCAGAGGACAGCTGCTGGAGCTGAGCTGTGGGGCTGCAGGGTTGAGGTGCAGTGTTTGTAAACCAGGCTGAGTTGAACTACAGAGGCAAGGTCCAGGAGCAGGCCTAGATGTATGGGAAACAATTTGAATAGCTGTAGGGAACAAGCTGATCTGAAGCCCTGGGGACAGTCACGAGTTCCTGTTAGTCCCTGAATAAACATGCTGAGTGGTCAGAGTGCAGGTCTCTGGGGGCTATTGTCATCGCGGATGAGGTGTCCTTCCGGGTCCATGTGCAGGTGGTGTACATATTCTGGTGAGTTTGGTAAGTTCTTGGACCTATTTTTTTCTTGATATGTATGTTCATGTAGTTTTAGTATGTTCATATAGTCCAAGCTTACCAGTTTGTAAATATTATGTTTGTACTTTCAGGAAAAAATATTAGTCTGTGCTTCATAAGTGGTGCTGGACAGGTGGTGGTGTCCGTGTTCATAGTGGAATCTGGAGTTATCTTGACTCTGCATCTGTGCTCAAACTCAAACCATATGCTGCTTGTAAAATGGAGTCAATCAGGACAAGGCAGCCTGAAAATCACTGTTGTATACAATATGAAGTAACTTAGAGAAGGGCACAGCTTTATCTTGGCAGCCATGTCAAGCTCTCTTGTCACCTTTCTTAAATTTGAAAAGGTCCATTCATCCCTAGTTAGGCCTGTGTTCTTCCTTTTTCCCACCTTCTACCCTACTCTCCTTTCTATGTTCTACATTGTGCTGTTATCTGATTCCAGAACCATCTTCCCTTGTAGATTAAAAAGCACTGAAGGACCAATACTGTATCTTACTAATTTTTCCCTCATGTCTAGCACCCAGTAGATCCCCTGTAAAGTTTATGGGATGAACTGTGAGTGGTTGTTCAGTTGTGTGTATGTGTTTTCTCCAGTGATGTATTGGTTTTGAAGATGTGGAGGCTGATTTGGAGCCAGCAGTCCTTGCTTAGAGTTAGAAAGGGAACCACAGGGAGCTAACGTCTATTACAAATTCCTCCGGCCTGACATTCTGTAGCCTTTTAACTCTACTTTAAAGATAAAGAGCTTGTGGTATTTCTTTTTTTAGCACAAAGTTCACAGTATCTTAAAGCCTTGTTTTGTAAATGTCTTTGTTAAACTCTCTCTCTCTCTCTCTCTCTCTCTCTCTCTCTCTCTCTCTCTCTCTCTCTCTGTGTGTGTGTGTGTGTGTGGGTGTATCTTGTTTTTCATGATGGGTTTTTTTTTTCATTTACTTGGAATTTTCTAAAATAACCCTGAGAAAATATAGTCAATCCTTGGAAAAAGTATGACATAGCAAAAATAGCAGAGCAAGGGCCTCTGAATATTTGCTCCTTAATGGCAATGGAAAACAAAAACAAAACAAAACAAAAAAACAATTGGCAGTATGTGTCAGACTCCACAAATTTCTTCAGAACTCCATAAATGAAAAGGCTTGCACCAATACAGGGGCCTTGTATCAAAAAAAACAAGTAACATGTTGGAAGAAGGGCTTTTTCTGTGTTTTTAACTTGTCCCCTTCCCACCTTTGGACTACTACTTTGTAGCTGTAATATCCTTGAAAATCAACACTTCCAGTCACAGAAAATCCAGTTGCCTAGCAGCGGCTATGGCCCCTTTATAGTTTCAGCTATGGCCCCTTTATAGTTTCAGTTGTAGAGACCCTGGCCAGGTCATCTGTCTAGTCGTTCCTAGGAAGACCCCACTTATAAGTCTTATGTATTTGATACTGACTGTGGGTTGCAGAAAGCCTTTTACTCAGGGTGTTGTTTTTAAAACCATTAAACACAACTTCTCAGTTGCCTGAAGCAATAGCTAACATTTCCAGCTAACTAAACAGAAAACATCCAAGGAAAAACAGGGATTAAGACACCTTGAGGATTTCTAAAAAACTTTAGATAGTCCTGAGAATCTAGAAAACACATATATACAGGAGATTGCTGCATTTCCAAGGCTGTGTACGTGTTCAGGGCACATGATTCTCATTCTTGACCTTTTCCAAGCAGACAATGGCTGGGCTGGAGGAAAAGACATGCCCCAACATGTATACAGAGATCCTTAGTTTAGGATGGGAGGCATTTTGGTTCCGGAAGTTAAAGGAAATCCTGGTTTAATCATTAAACTAACTCAGTAGAGACGTCAGTACAATAATTATTCTAACGTAATATGTAACAAGGTGGGGTTTATTTTTCCTTAGGCAGAGTAGCCATTAATTCTGGACTACCAAACTACAGGTTTGAACAGCCTTTGAACAGCCTGCAAAAACAGGACTTTATAAGCTTGTTATTTGATTTGTTAAATTTGAAAGGCTAGCCAAATGTAGTCTGTGAAGTGAGAAGAACTAAAGGGGTTTCTGTTAGTCCAAAGTAATTGTGTCAGAAATGAGAGGTTTTTTTTTTGTCACCACCTCAACCACTTCTTAGGTACCTTTGTCTTTTGTCTCAGTTTTCCTGGTGTTGGACCTATTCTCTTCCTTTCCCAAGCACACTTAGACATAGTGACACTGCCTCTCTTGTCTTCTGTGTGTTCTATATGTGCAGGCTTGTTTCAGGACTTACTGAGGACAGACACACTGCATTCTGGGAGTCTTCTAAGAGGAGAAAGGATACAAATAGAAGCTATAATGATCTTCTTGCATGCCTAGCCGAGCTTGCGAATGGTAAAGAGCCAGAGTCAAATTCTTTGGCTACCATTTTATTCAGAGCCATCCTAAATGAAGCAGGGCAGTTGTCACTGACTTTAAAGGGCTCTACCAAATTGACCAGATAGCTGGGCAATGACTCATGGTGGCAGGGTTGGCAATAGAGGAATCATATCCTTCAGCCTGTACTAAAAACAGATCCAAGGTTTCTATGCATACATGCTGTACATTTATCTAGTGTCACGGGTCTTCACCCTTACCAGGGTGCCTATGAGGCTATCACTTTCCCATGTTCCTCTCAAGCTACTTAAAATATCTTTTTTTTTTAATTTTTTTTTTTTTTTTTTGTTTTTACTGTGGAAGAGCACTGAGTATACATTTCCACTTGGTTTCTCTCGCCTGTGATGAGTCGAGGGTGAAGTGGAGAGGTATACCGTGTGATTTGTTCTGCCTCTGTCACCCACCACCTCCTGGGAAGAGCTTGACCTGAATGGTCATTTTTAGCCTGGTATTTCCTGTGTGTGGGCCAGGGCCTGAGGCCAGAGGCAGAGAGGTTAAGAGGGCACAGGTTCTCTGGCAGAATGCTCTCTGGGGAATGAGATAGCCATCTCATGTCTAACTTCTTTAAGTTTGGAACACTACAGAGACATAATCTTAGTAATGAAAACAAACCAAAGGAGAAAGGCTACTTAAATTCCCAAAAGACAAGAATTCTGTAATATGTTTCAAGAAAATACACCAACTCAGCTGTGTTTCTAAAAGTAATTGCATGGGTTATGACTTCAACCTCCAACAAAATCTTTGAGCAGACACCTGCTTTCATGTTTGGCAAGGGCTCCTTTATACTTAGTAATATTTATTTCTATGGTTCTAATTTAGAAAACAAATCCCAAACAATCTGGCCTTTCAAGTGACTTAAACATATCCCCCAGTGCTGCTTGCACAGGAAAATACACCCATGGGATACTTAGGACTGCTTTAGGAGAGCCCTTGCAGCTACTGGCAGCTGACCAGAGGGCCCCTATTCTCTCAGCTTCTCTTTGGAAAGGGGCTAGGGAACTTCCAAAACTAAGAGATAGGGTATGTTGGGTGCCATTGCTTTCAACTCACAATGTATTCTCATGTAAAAACATAAATTTGTGAAGTATAACTCTCAATTTCATTTTTCTGGTTACAGATTAAAACACCTTTTGACATGCTAGCTTAGAAATTGATTTACTACCTATATTTTGTTATTATCTCAGAAGAAAATTACTTCGAAATAATTTGGAGACAGGCCCCTCCACGGGTCTGTCTTCAGTCTTTTAGCAGACTTGTTCCTCCCTTCCACAAAAGTGAACATGAGTTTTGAACACCTCTCAGATCACAGGGCTGTACGTTCTGAAAGTATAGCCTGAGAACTGATGAGGTTTCGTTAGACTTCACTTGAATTGAGAGAGAACAAGAGCTGAATGTAACAGGAAAACTGGCTGGTGGTCCTCACATTCACCACCTTCAGCATCCCTGAAAACATATGTGTCTGAAGGGGGTGGGTTCTCAATGAACTAGTTCTTTAGCAAACACCAACAGTGCCTCTTATGATTTAATTTACAGTGTCTGTCCACCTGAGGTTAGGGTCAGAGCTTAGAGGAAACTTTCAGTCTTGAAAGATTTGCCCACACTTGAGATGGCAGCTGTATGTCCTAGCTTGTGCTTTCCTCCTTTGACTAACTGGCTATAAATATAAAGTGTAGTTCTGCCGCTGTCCCCCATTTCTCCCTACCTCTGGGTTAATTAATCATTTGCAAGGCTAGCTCACAGAGCTCTGGGAAGTACTTACTAACATTTACTCATTTAAAAAAAAAAAAACATTGCAAAGAATGCAGATAAATAGCCAAACAAAAGATATGGGAAGTGGGGGAGGGGAAGCTTCTGTTCCCTTTGTAGGTACTACTATGTGTTCAACATATCCAGAACTCCACCAACTGTGGCATTCAGGGATGTCTTATAGACGCTTCATGGTATAGGCATGAGCTCTTTTTTCTTCCATTTCTAACCTCTTCCCTTCCTGCAGAGTAGGGGTTGGAATGCCGTTTCCACATCTTGAATTGTCGCTTAGTTTTACAGGTGACAAGCCACATCTGAATGCTCATCAAGAGCAACCTGAACAGAAGATACTCTTATCAATCCAGGAAATTTCCAAGGGGTTTGGAGCCCTGAGTCTGGAACTAGGGTCAAAGATCAAATAATAGAATAAAAAAAAGATACTTCTGACATCCTGGTGCTCAGGAAGTCACAAGGATTTTCAGAGCTGTGTGCCAGAAAATGGGGACAGAGAGCAAATATATAGTTCTTATTATATCACAACATCACAATAGTCATTTGTGAATCTCAGGAACAAGTTCTATTTATGATCAGCCTCAAGAGCCTTCTTTGTATAAGCCATTATATAAGTAAGGTAGAAACTGAAAACACTGTAAAAATACCTAGTTTTCTAGTTTACAATGTTGTCATCTTTACAATTACACGTTCTGCAGCCTTGACACAGCCTCCTTCAAAGCTTGAACTGCTAGAAACCTCACCATATAAACCTTGAAATATTTCCATGTAAACAGATAAGAGTCAAGTATACCGGTATTACCAACTTACCTTGGTCTACTTTTGTGGGGAGAAGCTACCTAAGGGGCTATTTATGAAGAAGGCCTGTGAAAGGGAGTTTTAAAGTAAATCTGGGCATGTGGATTTTCAGATATCATTTTAAGTGGGACCATGGGGGGAAAATGTCAAAGGAAGTATGAAGAACTTAGAAGGTGGCTCAGTCAATTAAGTGCTGGCTGTGACTGCTTATTTAAATATTTAAATACACACAATTAAATATTCAAATATTCAATTATCCATATTTAAATATTCCTTTAGTGTCAATCTAATGACATTTTTACTTTTAGGGCAAAGGCAGTAGTCAGCAAATCACAGAAGTAAGCCATATCTCTGAAATTATGTTTACATGTCCTCATTTTCCTTTAGTTATGTCCAAGTATGAAAACCAGATTATTATTTTCACCGACTACCTAGAAGAATTTCCGGATACAGATGAGCTGGTTTGGATCCTGGGGAAGCAGCATCTCCTTAAGACGGGTAAGCCTGGTGGCACTGGTGTGGGAGGACCCAGCTAGTGTGGATGCCTGGGCCTAGGGGTTTCTCACTTTCCTTCTTGGCTTGACAGAACATTGTCTTGATAAGGGCTGATGCTACTGTGAGACAGATTACTAAGCAGCAAATGAAAGCTTGCTTGTTTCACAGTTCCTCCCAAGACCCTGAGAAATCTTAGCAGGGCATTTATATGATATGAGTTTCTGTTTGTATCTTTTGCAAAAACAATGTATCTTTATTCTTTATTCTTTTCTATAAAGAAGTCCCAACCCCATTCCAGGAGACATGCAATCATTCATAGTACTACTAGCTAGTAGTCATTGAGCTATACAGTTGTTATTCTTATCATGTCCTTGTGCTTCTGGACAAAACACCCAGGGACTTTCACAAATTCACAGCTGTCAGAAATAATATCAGACATAAGAAATCATCTGTTTTCAGATCTTCTAATAATCGCACTGTCCTAGTTGATTCTGGTTTTGTATAGAACGTCTAGCTACTTGCAGTTGATAGAAAGGAGGCTTGAGTTTTCCCATTTACCACAGCGTTCTTAAACAGTAGCAAAGACCTGATACTCTGAAACCACAACTACCAAGAGCCGTGCTGGGATGTTACTGCTCATGAAGAGATCTTCAGAAACCCTTAGCATAGAGTAAGGGAAGGGAGGAAGCAGATCAAAGGGCAGGGACAAGGCCCCAGCATTTCATTGGAGAATTGTGAATGGTGAGGAGATCTTGTTGAACTCTAACTTGGGAAAGGGGCTTTTTTCTTTCTAAACCTTTCCTTACTTCTCTAGGACTTAAAGCGAAGGGGTTGATGAGAACCTTTTCTATTGCTACTTTCCAAAAACCAGGGAAATCAAAGGTGCCAATATGCCTTTATTCAGATACTAATTTGCAAATGTTTTCACTCCCTTCATTTTTTTTCTTTTTGAAAAAGGGTGGTACTCTATACCTCAAGCTTACCTGGAATTCTAGAGCTCACTATGTAGACCAGATAGGCTGCAAACTCACAGCAATCCTCCTGTTTCAGCCTCCAAAATGCTGAGATTTATAGGCATTCAACACTGTGCTCAGCTGGGAAATGCCTTTCAAGCTAATTTTCTTGTTGCTTTCATTCCTTCCTAGCATAGACCCAAGTTAGAAGGTAGAGAGCCTGGAGAGGTAAATGTGGCATGTGTGAACATTTAAAGGGACAAGCATATAATAACAGCAACATTTGGCACAGACTTTCTACATATTAGATATCAACTAAGTGCTTTATAAAATGTAGATGTATGTATATATTGACTATATACGCATTATCTTGTTTAATACTATAGCTCCTCAATGAAGTAGGTATTGCTACTCCTCATTTTACAGACGAGAGAATGGAAGCTCAGAACTTGAGTAACAAGTTTATGTCCACAGTAAGAGCAGAATCTGAGTTCAAACCCAAGTTAAGTTCCACCCCACTATGGGCTGGCCTTGCTTTTGTAATTCTCTTGTCTCGGGCTCTTGAGTAGTAGGATTATAAGAATGTGCCACCACATTCTTGGATCGGGACTGAGGCTCATTTTGTAGAACACCTAGCATGCACCAAGTATCTCCAGTACCCCATAAACTGGGACTGGCGACCATTCCTGTTATCTCATCACTAGAAGGTAGAGGCAGAAGAATCAGAAATTCAAGGTCATCCTCTGAAATTTTGAGGCCATCCTAGGATATGTGGCACCTCTCTGGCCTTCCTGTCAGACAAGAGAAGAGAACCTTTATTCCTTTTTTTTTTTTTTGGTTATTTATTTACTTTATGCATTTGCACGTTTTGCCTGCATTTATGTCTGTGCACCAGGCAGCCAGAAGGTGGCATTAGATGCCCTGGAACTAGAGCTACAGGAAGTTGTAAGCCACCACATGAGTGCTGGAAATCGAACCCACATTCTCTGGAGAAAAAAAACAGTTCTCGGAACCACTGAGCTATTTTACCAGGCCCAAGAACTCTTTACTCTGAAACATTATACATCTTCCCAAATGGGGGTTAGGTGCTAGGGACAAACAAAATGAAAGAAAATACACACAGCTCTATTTTTCCATTTGCTCAAAGAGATGGAATTAGAAACTATTGGTAAAGTTTGGATTTCCCTTTCACTTTCAAAACGTATTAATTATAGATTCCTTACTGAATATGCATATAGTATTGAGAAGAGGGAGAGAGATAACTAGAGAAGACAGAACCATATCCAAGTACGGGAGGAAATGAAGAAGCCATAATTGTAGTGACTGAGGGGACTTTGTATCATAGAATGCAAGAACTATGTTTTGAAAAGATATGCAAGATATTTGTGATATTATACATCCACTTACATGAAACACGTACACAGGACATTCAGTACTATGGATAAAGTTCTTATACAGTTAGCAGGAACATTTATTTCCTTCTTTTGTAACTATTGATAAAGTTCTACTACAGTTATCAGGGACATTTCAGTTTTAGTTAAATGTATGTATTTGCACCTTTGCTCCTGCACATGACCTTCCTCCAAACATATAACCCCCTAGTTTTAGATAGTAGGTATGGGTACTGACACTATTATCATTAAGGTTAGAGATGATTGCCTTAGTGGGTTATCTAAGATAACTGCTTTTGCTATTTCTTGTCACTTGGGCATGACTTCGGTGGTAATACCTGTCAGGATCCTGAAAGCTATTGAGATTGAGAAGGAGACAGAAACGTATTATCATTAGAAGAACCTGTAGAGTAGCTCTGGTCAAAATGAAGGTTAAAGGGAAGTATTGAAATTATTAGACTCAACTGTGATGAGGTTTCCTGTGAATGTCCATAGTCCTGTAACAATCAATTTGATTGACTGAAAATAAGGTTGCTGCTGGGCATAGAAGTCAAATGTAGGCATTTTTAAAAAGATGGGATATGGTGATTTAATTTTAACTTTACATTTAATTACAGAAAAATCTAAGCTGTTGTCTGATATAAGTGCTCGTCTATGGTTTACATACAGAAGGAAATTTTCACCCATTGGTAGGTATATCATCTGTTGTGCTGTGCTTTTTTTCCTTGTAGATAGCTTGCCTGAGGTTATCAATGACATCACAGAAACCTCAGAATTAACAGCTCACTGTGGCAAAGAATTTGATTTAGGGAAGCAGGTAAGTTTAAACATTTCATCCAAAAGTGTCATTGTGGAAGTAGCCCATCCCCTGTGACTCCATGCTGTTGTATTGTCACACCTCTAGTCATTTCAACCCACCATCAAGTGTTCATACAACAAATAATATTACTTTCTTAAAGAAAAAAAAATCAAATAAGCTTTAATTGGGTAATATCTAGTTATTAAATTACCTTCCATCACTAATATGACACTGTGTGACTATTAAAGAGGCCTGGGCCTTTAAGGAAAGAAAATAATTCCTTCTATTTTTTCTTTATCAGATGAGAGAATTTTAACATTCAGAGATAAATTAAGAAGATTTCCTTAGAATTTATTCTAGTCTGTTCCTAGCTGCTATCTATGGGGGAAGGAAAGGAGAATTCAATAAGGTAAATGAATTTGCTCCATCTGAGAGATTTATAAAATGTCTGCGAGCAGTGCAGCCACTCCCTGGTATCATGGAAAGAAGGAAGGTGTCCACAAGTGGTAGAAGTTACTCTCCTAACAAGAAACTTGTCTGACCACTTTTGATACAGGATTGAACCTTGTAATTGGAGTGAAATTTACCTTCCCGTGGGGCCAAACCTGATGTCCACCCAAACATTTTCTTTGCTCTTCAAGCAGTAGTAATACAAAAGAACACTCTTTAGTACCCTTCATTTCTAAACTGTTAATGTGCCCTGGAGGAAGAGATCTTTACAGAGCTGAGCAATTTATCTGAGCCAACTCTCACAGTGTCTTGGTATTAACTGATCTGACTGTATGTGGACCTTTTTACCCTACCTTTTCTATACTAATCTGACCCTTAATCCCTGCATTAGCAAGAGCCTGCATGTTCTCCTTCCAGCTCACAAATCTATTCACTTTCCTTAGTCTTGATATGGCAATGCTCCTTCAGTCCCTATAACAAAGGGATCAGAATGAGGAGAATAACTTGCCCCCCCCCCTTTTTTTTTTTTTTTTACAAGAGTGATGACTTTTTGAAATTAGACATCTGAGATCATATATCTAGAATACCTTTCTATTTCTAAGTTGGAAAAGAAAGCCGTTACCTGATTATGTTGGTCCTTTTGAATAGGACTGTAACAGAGCTCATCTGGCCACACATGTGATTTTACATCAACTCTTCATAAAATGGAACCTATTTTATTATTATTAGCTGAATTTCTATATTTTAAAGCTATAGTGTATTTCTAATTTATCAGTAGCATTTTATGTAAGACCAAACTCATAATACCAAGTATCCTGTGTGGGTTGCAGAACTACTAGATATTTTCTCATTTAATTCTTAAAATGCCCACTGATAGCAAGAAGAGTTTGTGCTTAGATTGTATAACTACATATTAGTCTTCTGCCTAATCAGGGTTCTATCATCTATTTGTTGTTTGAACTTCATTAAGTACATTTATGGGAGTCAAGAGCCTTTCATATGTCTTTGATCATTTTGATGTCCACACTTGGGGGCAGTATTTGAGCCTTAGCCAAGGTACTTTGCTTGTTGATAGTCATACATAGTTATAGTCACTTACCAAAATAGAATGCATGATCTGCAGTCTCCAAGCAAGAAACCTAAGGGGCATGTTCAGTTCATTTGTTTGCTTTGTCTTTGGCTGTAGAACCTGTCTCCACTGATTCAGTATTACCTTCATACATTCCATTCCTATATCCAAACCCTATGTGAGCTCTAAATACATTTATTATCTCTTTTCAGAGTTCATGTATATGTATGTGTGACTTTGTAGTTTCAATATGCTG
The DNA here is from genome assembly GCA_021653895.1 of Mastomys natalensis. Lineage (NCBI taxonomy): Eukaryota > Metazoa > Chordata > Mammalia > Rodentia > Muridae > Mastomys > Mastomys natalensis. Next base: position 195,609 of record JAJTUV010003166.1, read on the forward strand.
ATGACTGAGAAAAGATGAACTTAAGGGACATATTTTCATGCCCATCCATTTTGCCAACAGGGGGAACAGGCCCTTCATCTGATGCTGGCTGGGATGCATGCTGCGCTGTGGGCAGATGATGCTGGCTCAAGCCCTCATCTGTAGACACTTGGGAAGGGGTGAGTTCCATTTGCTCTACAGATGGTTTCAGAGACATATGCTATATTACTTGTTGGTATTAGTTTAAGATCATTCAGTAACAAAACTGAAGATCCTGAATTGCTTTGTAGCAGCTCAAGTAAGGGGCTGAGAAGCCAACCAAGCTCATCATGAGAGAGAAATAGCTGAAAATGTCCTCATGCGAGACTTATTTTCCTGGGACAGAATTAACTTGGGGAGATGAATTTAGAATTTCCATTTTTGTTATTCTTTGGAAATGTCTTTTAAAATGTCAGATAAAAACACTGTGGCCCTAACCTGGGCATGGTGGTACATAGCTTTAATCCCAGTACTCAGGAGGCAGAGGTAGGTAAATTTCTGTGAGTTTGAAGCCAGCCTGTTCAACTATAGAATTACATGTCACCCAGGACTTCGTAGAGAGACCCTGTCTCAAAATACAATACAAAACAAAAACCTGTGGCCATGGTGGCTTATACTCATGATCCCATCACTTAGAAGGCTAAGGCAAGAGAACTGTGTGTGTTTGAGGCTAACCTGGCCTGCATACTAAGTTTCCAACCAGCCTGGGCTACAGATGAGACCTGTTTCAATAAACAAAACAAAACAAAATGAAAAGATAAAGAAAACAGGAAGAAGGGTGTGGTGGGCAGTCTGTTTCTTGATTCTTTTGAAAATACCCATGAGGCTCAGGATGTGAGTGACCTAAAGGAAGTGTTTAATAAGGAAGCTAGTGCTATTTTGGTTTTGGTTGACTACGTCCATTTGATACTGAAGAAATCCTTAAATTAGTTTCCTTAGGAGGTGGCTTCATTAGTTAAGAACTTTCTGGTAACTCTTATTTTTGTGTTCTCTGGGACATATGCGTGCTTCTTCATGGACCCCTGTGGGATGACCTTGGATGGACACCCATTTAGACATTCAAGTATAAGTCCACGTTCCTATGCATTAAGCAGTTGACTTGCTAGCTGTTAGTTAACCTCACTGTGCACTCACAGGTCCTGTGCCAGATTTTGGAGAGGATCTGGAATGGGCTGGGGAGTTTTAGAGCTTATTGCCTTCCTGCTAGAATTTGGGATATTCTGTGCTTGCCTTCCCTGTGTTCTGCCATCATTTCTAGCTCACAGATGAGAAAACTGATGTTCATGACAGTGAAGTGATCTCCAGGGCGAAGCAGTATAGATGTAAGAATATAATGCTGATACTCTGACTCTGTGTCCAGCAAGTATTATACATACTTCTTAATCTAGATTTATATTGTTTTAAGGGATAAATCTACATCTTATTAGCATATAGTAATTGTACAAAGAACTAAGTTTTATTGTGAAATGTCCTTTCTTTGTATATATTTTCATCATATATGTAGCCCAGGTGGGCCTAGATCCTGTAACCCAAATTGGTACCAAATTAATTCTTGATCCTCCTGACTCTATCCCTGACCCCAGAGCATTGATATTATAGGTCTATACCACCATGCCTGGATGTTTGCATGTATGAAGGGGTGTGTGTATATGTGTGTGTATGTGTATGCTTGTGTAGGCCAGAGGTTAGCATGTCTTCCTTAAATCTCTTTCCACTTTAGTTTTGAGAGAAGGCCTCTCACTGAACCTGGAACTTCCTGATTTTGCTAGACTGGCTGGCCAGCAAACCTTAGGAATCCTTCCGTCTTCCTCTGTCTAGCACTGGATTATAGGTGCATATTACAGCCACACTGAGTGTTTCACATTGATGCTGGGTTTCCAAGCTATATTCGTCATGTTAGCAAGCACTTTATCAACTGAATTATCTGCCTTCTGTTTTGTTTTGTGGAAAGAAAGGTCTTGCTGTATATAGCCTAGGCTAATCTTGAACTCAAAATATAGTCTAGGCTGACTGTGAGCTTGAAATGTTCTTGCCTCAGCCTCCTCAATGCTGGAATTATATTTTTTCTTTCTTTTCCTAGTATACATTTTTACAAAACCACTTCCTTTGCAGTGAATTGTGTATATTATTTCCACATAAACTCTTGAATGTTGGAGTAACACTTCCCCTCATGAGACCCATTGGCAATGTTGCCAGAATATAAGGGCAAAAGCCATTGCTGTTTGTGTAGAGGTGAGACACTATGGCATCTGAGTTATAAGCCTCTTGGTGTAGCTGCCAGGAAATACCTGTGTGATACTATTGCTATGTAATCTTTATCCAGTTCCTGCTTTGGGGGCAAGTTAATTCTTTGTTCAACTTCATCTTCAGCTTTTAATGTTCCCACACATACCAGACAAGCGATCTACCATGTAGCTATATCCCCCCAGCCCTGGCTTTTACTTCATACCCGCCAAATCCTTAGAAGTTGACAAGTTTGCAGCATCTGCTGTCTTAAATGAAGGATACTTAGGAACACACCTACCTTACCATTCCTGCCTTCTGGATATAGCTCTCTTATTGTTCTTTTAACTTATTGCCTGGTAATAAGCAGCTGTGGTTTATTTATTTATCTTTTTTATCCCTCCTCTCCCCACAAAAGATTGGAACTGGGAGAGACAAAAAGAACAACCCAAAGAATACCAAAGGATACTGCAGTGTTTCCTAGATAGAAAAGACTGTTGCTATTCAATCCATCAGATGGGTAAGATCATCAAATTTCTAGTTTCAAAGTAGTACCTATGAACTTTTTCTTTCCCTTACTTATATATGGCTGCACTAAGTTGTCTGTCTACTTTTTTCCTCAAAAAAATAAATAAATAAATAAATAAATAAAATAAATAAAATCGGGACTCTGTGGCTCATGAAAGGTATTTTGCTAACGTGTTAATTTTTCCACATAAAACAGCACAAATGGGTGTAGGAGAAGGGAAATCTATTGGCGAATGGTTTGGACCAAATACAGTTGCACAGGTGATAAAGTAAGTAAACGTCTGGCATCTGCTTGTTCTACTTGTCCCTTATGCTTCCATCCCTAGCCAGCTAAACCTCGCATCAGCTTAAGTATGCTTGTAATCCTCCCCTTCCTGCTAAGCCATCAGACATCTCTATCATTTTGTTCACATACTTCTTTGATGTGGATAAGTGTAGACCTCTGTCTTGATCTATCAGAACTGCAATCACTGGTATCTATATATGTGGCGATACTCCAGGACTCTGTTTCTGTTTCTCACCCTACAGATGGATGCTCATGTGCCAGGGAACCATCGGCCTGAGGGTCTTTTGAATTTAAAGGGTTCATACTAAGAGTCAGAGGCTTAACTGGCATAGGCAAGAAATAGACTCTGATCCTGTACAGTATTAAAGACCTGATTAATGGGCCAGCAAGATGGCTGAGTGGGTAAAGGTGCTTGCTGCCAATCCTGATGACCTGAGTTTGATCCATGGTGGAAGGAGAGAACCAACCCACACAAGTTGCCCTCTGACCTTTACACATAAAGCATAGTATTACTGCCCCTTCATTAAAATATGCTTTTTAAAACCTCACTAATTCATTTAGCATTTATTGGATGCCTTTATTATGTTAAGTACTGGGTATACAGAAATAACAGAGACATAGTCATTGTCTCAAGGAATTTGCAGCCTGTCGGAGCATAAAAAATCCCAAAGGAGTCTTGGAATCAGTTTGTCGTCTGTTAGTAGGTTTAAGGTGATACTTTCATTTTTTTTTTTTTTCACATTTTACAATTTGTCTTCTAGCACAAGAGATGAGGTAGAGAGGTCAGGTTGTAAATGGGGTAAGTATGGTTAGTACCTACATCTTCAAGGCATCTTATCTCTTGTAGCTCTCTCCTTCCTGACAACCTGCCAATGAAGGAAAACTCTGAAGGCAGAAACTGTATTTGTCTTGTCACAAACTGCCTACTATGTATAAGCACCCAGTAAGGCTCCATGAATAAATGGAATTGGCAGCCAGAACCCCGGGCTGGATGTAGGGATCAGAAAACGGAGACCATTAGGACTCCTTTGCTACAGCACATTTCAATGTCTTGGTATTATGACTCCATATAAAGTAGAAAAGGGGTTTTGTCTCAACGGTTAACCAGTCTTCAGTGAATAGCATGTGTGGCAATGTGCACATGAGGTGAGTAGTCTGGATTTCCTAGGATCCAGGGAAAATTTGTATCTTGGCTTTATTCCCTGCTACCAGTGCGGCTTCACTGGGACCACTTTCTTGCCTTAGTCAGAGCACCTTCTGGGCATCATCACCCCTGCTGATGACGAACTGGCCATATTCCAGGAATGCAGTAGGGAAAACTGCGTGGAAGAATGTATAAAACATTTGAGCGACTGAGCCAAGCCCCAAATCTGGTTTCAAATAGAATTTTCTTCTTTCTTCTGCATTTTGAGGTTTCTAACAATAAACAAATGGAGGGTCCTTCTTTTTTTTGTTTATTTAAATCAGCATATTATACTAGATACCATTATGACATTTGTAATCAAAGTGTTCTTATGGGTTTCCTTCCCTCTGTCACCCAGTTATTCTTGTCTTCCCCTGATAGCCTGGGCCTGGAGATTCTTTTCTTCTTGTATGCCCCATGTGTCCTTTTGCCTACCTCCATCCATCTCTGTCTTCATAAGAATTTATGTTCGGGTTCGTTATGATTGCCTTTGATAATAAGAGCACATATGCTCTTCAACACAGTAAAAGACAGATGACTCATACCCTGGTAGGCCCATCATAATGTGAAGCTATTGTAAATCACAATGTCTTTACTATATCTATACTATATTGAGCATTGCAGCTCAACAAACGAGCAGTTTCCCCTGATGATCAGCTGGCTTACTGGAGCTGAAGCTCCCTGCAACTGCTCAGCATCACCAGAGAGTCTCTTACTATGTGTGACTAGTCCCGGGAATGGTTATAATTCAAAATGCAGAATTTGGTTTCTACTGAGTACATGTCACTTTGCACCATCTGAAAGTCAAATATAATAATAATAATAATAATAATAATAATAATAAGTAAAACCAGTGACCATAAATTATGTCACTATTATTCTGAAAAAGTCAATGAATTAAAATTAGTAAATTAAAAGTGTAACAGGGCTGAGGAGATGGCTCAGTGGATAAGGTTCTTGTTGTACAAGCATGAGGACTTAAGGTTGCATCACCAGAAACCATATAATTAATAAAAGAACAACGAGCATATAACCCATAACCCCATCAGTGGGGGGACAGTTATAGGAGGATCCCAGGGACACACACAGACACACACACACACACACACACACACAGACACACACACACACAGTGCTAGTGACCCAGGGCCTCATACATAATTGTCAAGTACTCTGCCACTGAACCACAAAAGTCCCCAATATATATTTTAATGACATTATTTTTTTCCTTTTAAAAGGAAAAACAATAATTTAGAGTGTCTTTTATTTAAGAAAACAAAATGTGTTGGAATTTTAAGGACAGATATATAGATGGCATTTTTTTTTTCTTCCAGTAGGAATTCTGCCATTTGATGTAGATTCTTCCATTTTTAAAGCAAGATCTTCTTTTAGAAGTTCAGATACAGTGGCTCTGTGGTAATCTCCATAGGCCTGGGCATGAAATGTCCTAGAGTTCTGTCAAAGAAGCCAGAGCTAACCAAGCACATACTTCTTTGTGGCTCAGCTCAGTGTGTCGTGACATGAATAAACTGGGAATGCATTGTACCATTTCCAACTGATGTCCTCATCTTTTCCAATTGTGATTTCGTTATTTCACAGAAAACTTGCTTTATTTGATGAATGGAATTCCTTGGCTGTTTATGTTTCAATGGATAACACAGTGGTCATTGAAGATATCAGTGAGTCCCTGGGCTGTTAACCTTCTCATGGGTGGGTGTAGTCCCTTTTGTAATTCAGAAATCTGGAACTCAATAGATACTGTGGCCTACTCCCAAGGACAGGGAACGTAGGAGAGTAGATTGGCCCTGTTCCCTTCCTTTCCAGTCTTCTTAAAGTGAAAATCTTTGTTATAAAGAAGCTCTGATGTCTATAATCTGTTGAATCACGAGTCGATGGATCATAGAGGCTGGCCATTGCCCTGGCCTGCTTTCTTTACCATTAAAGTTAGAAAAACCCAAATATACAGTCTCTGATTCCGAGTTCCTCAAAGACTAATTTAGAAATGAGATTCTTGGAATCAGTTCAGAATACCCGTTGGACACTAAGAAAATGCTCAGTGTCTAATATGAAGATCAAGGATCTGAATGAATACCCTGGAATTCCCATGGAATGTGGGACTGGTTGGTTCCTGGTGGCAAAGGAGAGGGCCTTCCAGGCAGGGAGAGCAGCATGCAAGGTTCCTGTGTTTTACCTTTGGAAAGGTCCTAGTGCTAGATAGTCCTGACTCATCCAGATCTCTTGCCTTTCGTTTCTAGAGAAAATGTGCCATGTTCTCCCTGTGGGTGCTGCTGACGTGGTTGGTGAGAGCCCTCCTGATTCTCTGACTGCTTGCAATCAGAGTAAAGGCACCTCTGCCCAGTGCCCAGTCTGGAAACCCCTGCTGCTCATTGTGCCCCTTCGCCTGGGCATAAACCAAATCAATCCTGTGTATATTGAAGCATTCAAAGTAAGTCTCCTTTTTTCTTGAACCCATTGCTGCCTGCCCATCACACTGCACATGTCAACACAGAGATCCGTGAGCAGCAGTTCACAAGTGAGTTGAGAATCTTGCATTCTCTTTCCCTTTAGGAGTGTTTTAAGATGCCACAGTCTTTAGGGGCTTTAGGAGGAAAGCCAAATAACGCCTATTATTTCATAGGATTCTTAGGTAAGAAAGAATGAATTGCAAGTAAGTTGTCATGGGCCAGGGAAGGGTGTGGGGCAAAAGTATTCCTGGGATATAGGTTCTGGTGAGTGGGCATTGCTTTAGCCTAAGGATACTGTGCCCTCTGGTCAGCTCCTTCTGTCTCCAACCTGATCTATACAGAGTGATTCTTGTTTCCTTGTGCTTGCTGGACACCAGATCCCCATTAATGCATCTACTTCTGCCTCTTGGTGGGATAGTTTTGCTCTTCCCTACTAGTTGGACACAAGGTCACAGCATTGCTCCAAAAGGGTTCTCTTTTGCATGTGGGTCCCAGGACACTGGAGATTCAGTATTTTGGCTTTGCTGATTTCCTTCTTATTGAAGTTCAGGCAACATCCTTAGAGCATCCACTGGTTTCTCAGGGCAGCAGGAATAAACTGGCTATCCCAATAGTCATGAGCGGGTAGGAATCAGAAGATGCAGACAGAGTTGTGCCTTTCCCAATACTGTGACTAAGTCTTTAAACTACGGACCTCTATAATTTGTTATGGTAGAGCACTCCTTTAATCCCAACACAAGGGTAGGCACGGACAGGGACAGGTGCAGAGGCAGAGGCAGAGGCAGAGGAAGAGGCAGAGAGGCAGGGGCAGAGGCAGAGAGGCAGAGAGGCAGAGGCAGGGGAAGAGGAAGAGAGACAGGGACAGGAGCAGAGGCAGAGAGGCAGGGGCAGGGGCAGGAGCAGAGGCAGAGACAGAAGGAGGAACAGTGACAGAGGCAGAGGCAGAAAGACAGAGACAGGTGCAGGGGCAGAGGCAGAGAGGCAGAAAGGCAGAGGAAGAAGAAGAGAGACAGGGACAAGAACAGAGACAGAGAGGCAGGGGCAGGAGCAGAGGCAGAGACAGAAGTGGGAACAGGGTCAGAGGCAGAGGCAGAGGCAGAAGGGCAGAGGCAGAGAGGTAGAGGCAGGGGTAGGGGCAGAGACAGAGAGAGACAGAGAGGCAGAGACAGAGTAGCAGAGGCAGAGAGGCAGAGAGACAAAGGGCAGAGGCAGAGAGACAGAGAGGCAGAGATAGAGGCATAGGGGCAGGGGCAGAGGAAGTGGATCTCTGTGATTTTAAGCTCTGCCTGGTCTACATAGTGAATTCCAGGCTAGCCAGGGCTATATATTGAGATCCTGTCTCAAAACCAAAACCAAAGTAAACCAAAATAAAATGAAACCCCCCAAAACAGCAACAAGGAAATCTCCTAATATGGGCTGTAATGATTAATCCACCATTTCTGTAAATGGTAGAAATCTTGCCTCCTAACTCACTAGCTGTGACCAGAGACATTTAAGGCCCTTATCACATGGCATGCTAGCTTTTCTATGCAGACTTCACTTGTTCATACATCCCTTTGTGGACCTATTGAGATATAGGGCAGTAAGTCTAGGATAGGACCTGAGATTTGCTCTCCTAAGTGTTTTCAGTGCTGCTGATCCGGACTTTAAGAACCAGGCCACCTGATGAGTGCTGAAGAGTATGGGAAAAGGAGGGATGCAACCAGTGAGGCTTGGCACAGGGCATTCTCTTGTGGAAATGGACTGCTCAGACTCTGGGATCCAAGAAAGTCATGAACTTAAACTGCTTGCTTGGCAAGGAGAGGTAGAGTAAAGTGCCCTGAAAGAATATGCAGAGAACAGTGGAGAGAGAGCATTGATTATCTCCCCTACATCATTCCTTGGAGACTGGGGAGGTGGGATGGCAGCACACATAGCTGGCTTTCTACATCAGTCTCTTGCTAGCTAGTGGCTTGACTGCTGGAAACAAATAAACAACTCAGGCTTGGGTTTTTCTCCTTTAAAATAAATGAAAACTTGACTCCTTGTTAGGTCATCTCATGGTAAACTATTTGGCAACGAGTTAGACATACAGCAGGTGTTCAGTGAGAGATGGCTCCACCCAATACCCCTGTCTGTCCTTAGTTCTTTGTTTCAGCCTTTCTTCTGGGGCTTGCCACCCAGCTGCCTGTTTCTGTAATGCTGCCATCTATTGGCCCAGCCTTAAAACTACAACGTAATGGAAAATCAAGAGTTCATAGTACCTTTTATGTATTTTTCTAAGTACAAACCCCAGTATTTGGCAGCTATGTACATTTAGATGCTCTCTTTGTCTAAGCTTTGGTGTTCCTGTCAAACAAAGTGGCATAAAAAGATGCAGCCACCACTATGACTTAGTATCTGTGGGTTTCCTGTGGCTAGATCTGACTAACCATGGATCAGAAAGAAGTATTTGTGAGAAAAAGTCTGTACTGAACATTGCCATACTTTCCCCATAGTCATTATCAAGAGAGAGAGAGAGAGAGGCTATTTTTCATTTTACAGATAGTGAAATGAAGATTAAGAGAGATTATTTTCTCAATGTCACTGAGCTAACAAGCAGTGAAGGCAGTGATCCCAATTTGGTCATCTGGGTCTGCCCTCCCCACCCCTGATCTTTTTCCTAAGGCCCTCCTGCCAAGTGGGCACCTGGAGAAGAGGTAGACATGTGAGGCTCTGGCCATGTTGATTCTCTGCCTGTCAGGTTTTGCTTGCTCAGAAGGAAGGAACTGTTCATTCTTTGCCCTTGGGTCCAGGTTGCCATGTGAAGAGCATTAGCTATGGTCTATGTGGATGGTTGACCAACCTGCCTCTTCTCCACGGACCTCAGTTTCATCATCACATGTCTTCTGCTGTATCTCTTATAAACACTTTAAGAAAAGAGGCAGCCTGCAAAGCTGTCCCCTCCCCACTCATGGGGAACGGTCATGGCTAGAGTCTGACAAGCTATTATCATTCCCAACACTGTACCTTAAAGTACCCTGGTGGATGGCTGGGTTCTATCCCTCGTGGGATTTCTATTTTTGTGTCTCCAACTTCCCTTTCCAACTATCTTTATTGTAAGGTCTTAGGCAGGCTTCATGCTGTACATATTGCATTGTTGTTCTTTAGTGTGATCTGAGGCTAGTGTGCTACTGTTCTTACCTGCCTTGGTCTAGTGAGGAATTTATACTTTGATTTTCATGTAGTAAATCATATAGAGGTGCTGATTTCCATGCTTCTTAGCTATATATTTGTGAGTAAATATGTCAGAATCAAAGTGAGATAATTAAAATGTCTTTATGTTGGGTATTGTATTGCATGCATTTCACAGAGGTGAACATTTCTGGTTCTTATGTACATGTAAGATACTAGAACAGGCCTCATGACAGCATTAGAAAACAGCAGTGTTTGAAAGAGAAAAGAGGTAAGCAGTTTGTCTTTGTCTATGAGACAGAATAGTTAAACATTGCACCAGGCATCAGTAACATAGTCTTTGCCAGTAGAATCACATAAATGTGCCCCCCCCTCTGTATGCAATTCCAAAGACTTAGGGGACATTTTCTTGTTGCCAGTAAATAATCTTTTATCATCTGACATGGTTGAGGTCATAGAGATCCAGGTGGCCTTGGGACTAGACAGTGAGATCAGATGCTTCTTGAGGCATTTGTCTATTTTGCAACAAAAGAACTGCCTTCCCTTTAACCATTAGATCAGGGTAGATAGTTTATCATCCACATCTCCTCCAGGGTTGTGTTGAGGTTGAGCTTTTGCAGTTTAGTGAAGCATGACTTTCCTCTTACATGTGAAACTCAGTCATCTTAGACTTGAGTTTTGGCCCAGTGGTAGAATGTTTACATAATATACACAAAGTCTTAAGTTTGATCTCCAGCAAAATACACACACACACACACACACACACACACACACACACACACACACACACGTCAGTTAGTCATTACAAGTAGTTTTTTCCAGTGAGGTTCAGCTATATTGAAGTTTAAGTGACAGAAGGGAGCTGACAAGCTTGCTAACGGTGACTAACCCTCTAGCTAACTGCTAATCAGTGAACAGGTGTCAGCTCACTGGACTCTGATCCACAGAGGTTAGCATCCCTGTTGTGTGCGGGGATTTCCTTTGGAGGCCAAGGCCTTTTCCATTTTGAGAGGTGTTCTCTGAATATGGATCTGAGACCAGTGGTATATCTCAAGATATTTTCCAATGCTGAAAGATGTAGAATGCCCCTTAGTGGTATTGGAGTGCACAGCTTTGGGGATTCTTCTGCCTCCTCTTTGCAACTGCTGCTCACAGAGCCTGCCATGTCATCCTGTTCTGTCATTCCCACCTTTCCCAAACCTATCCCTTTTCATTTGGGGACCTGGATATAGAAGAGATGTTAGGTCAAGTCTCTCTTTGAATGATTAGATTTTGGCACATGTGACTTTTCTCAAGCATGCTCACCCTGGCTTTGGACTTCCTGTCATACCATTGTCACTGTTGAAGAGATTAGGAGAACTGGGGGAGGGTGGGGAAAAGCTCCTCCTTAGGACAGCAGTGGGGCCAGGGCCAGGGCCAGTGCTTCTTCAAAGAGTAACCGTGCCTTCATAAAACAGGTGATGAGCTCATTTTCTTGGACCCTCATACAACCCAGACCTTTGTTGACACTGAAGAGAGTGGGCTAGTAGATGACCAGACTTTCCATTGCCTGCAGTCTCCACAGCGGATGAGTATCCTGAACTTGGATCCTTCTGTGGCCTTGGTGGGTATTTCAAGGAACTTTGATGGTAACCTACTAAAAATAGGTCCCTTGGCAATTGCCCAGGTTGTTAGGTAGCATAGCAAGAGTGCACCCTCAAATGAAGCACGATGATATGGTAGGGAAAGAGTGGACCCTGGAGCCGAACTTTTCACATTACGCCCAAGCTCTGCTACTGAACTATGTGGGAAAAGTCACAACTTTTCTGAGCATCAATTTTCACACGACTAGGAGTAGGGACACACTACCTCTCTCTTTATTTGGTTTTCTGAGCTGTAACATATATGAACAGTCAGTATAGGACCAGGTACACTGTACACACTGTAAAAAGGTCAGTAGCATTAGTATCTCTCATCCTATTCCTTATCACCTTCAAATATTTGCCATATAAATTTAAGGTGGGAAAGGACTAGGAAGGGATAAGTGAGTAAGAGTCCTTCAGAGGTCAGCATCTATTTCTTGATGCCCAAATCCAGGATGTCTCAGGTTTGCTCTGGAAAGTGTGGTTGCTATCAACATACACTGAAAAGGCCCCCTCTACACCATTTCCTGTTTCATCCATCAGAGCACCAGTGACCAAAGTCTGAGCAGTACCCGCTTGTTTGGGACCATTCCTTTTACTGAGGGATGACTGTCAGGGCAGAAGGACACTGCTGCTTCTCACAATTCAATACATTTTTTTGAAGAGTCAAATCTATCTTTTAAAGTTATGCTTCTAGCTAAAAGTATTACTTGGGCTTTTGTTTCCTGTTGTTATATATATATATTATATTACTTGGGAAAGGTGGGAATGACAGAACAGGATGACATGGCAGGCTCTGTGAGCAGCAGTTGCAAAGAGGAGGTATATATAATCTCCATATCCAAGTTAAAATGTCCAGTAGTGTTGGGGAGGGAGGAAGCAATAAAGAAGCTAGAGACCAGGAGGAAGAGGTAAAATGAGTAAGGAACGGAGGGAAGGAGGAGACAGGAGGGAGGAAGGAATAGAAAGGAAAGGAAGGAGGGGCGGAGGGAAGAAGAGAGAGAATTGCAAGGTGTGTGCATATTTTAGGCAATGATTTAGGGGAGAGGGAAGCCCAGCTAGCCAGTCTTCATACGCTGTCAGGAAGATGCATGGCAAGATGGTAGCCCACCTCCTAATCCTGGGAACATAGCTCTAGCTTGTAAAGGGGAATTCTAAGTAGTGTTCTTCTTCCCCACCCAAGGGATTTTTCTGCAAGGAAGAGAAAGACTTTGATAATTGGTGTAGCCTTGTTCAGAAGGTAAGTACATATGGATTTTTTTAAAAAAAAACATAAACATGAAAACTACTAAAGATGAATGTATTATTTTAAGACTATTTTACAGAGCAACATGAAAACAGTCTGATATAATTTGGTTGCAAGAGGAGGAGACTAAGATGAAAATGAACCTGTCAGGTGTGGAGAGCTCGACATAAGTTTGGGGAAAGTGAATAAAGACTTTTAAATCTTTGTGTGTATCAGCTGAAAGACAGACTCAGCAATGAAAGTAAAGCCTGCAAGGCACCTGAAACTCATAGATAATATTTGGCTGTTTCAACCTCCAACTGCCCACTTCATATTGTTCAGTCAGTATTTCTTCCTTACTATATGTTTGCAAAAGTGAGTAAAGAGACGAAAGTGCTTTCTAGGTGTTTAGTGGTTCATTTATAACACAGTATATTTCATTATGGTTTAGAGGACTTTTCCTTCTATTAACTGACTTATTTATATAAAATACAGGTATATGACGACTAAAAGGGATCAGCATTTGTAGAAGTCCATGATAAGTGATTATTTTCCCTTTTTGGTATATTGTGTAAAAGAGAATTCTTACATTGGTTCACCAATCTCTGTATCCATTTCCCCATTGTCAGTCTCTAACACATACAAAATAGATGTCATATATTGATACATATTCACTGAATGAGTTAAGGGAGATCATAGGAGTATTGTTTAAAGCATCTGGTGAGGTAACCAAAGGATTCCAGGAACCCAGAGTTTTATATGCAAATAGAGGGAAGATTTTTCTTCTTAATGAACAAATGATTAACATTGACATCCCTAATAGAATCTGTAACATCAGATAATAGTTTAGTGAAACAATATAGAGTTTACAATTATTTGATTGTTTATTTGAGAGAAGTTATTGCTGTGTGGCTCAGGCTAGCCTGGAACTCAGTATGAAGACCAGGCTGGCCTCAGGCTTGTGATACTTCTTCAACCTTCAGTGTATTAAGATTATAGATATGAGCCACTATGTCCGGTTCAAGAGAAATATTCTTGTTATTGCTATCAGCATGAGATTGAATGCATGACCTTGCACATTCTTGAAAAGTGCTGTCAGTGAGCTATATCCCCAGCCCAAGAGAATTATTACTCCATTTTAGTGGGAAAACAACGGATGGTTTTTTGTTGTAGCTGTGTAAATACTGTTCACAAATAAGTCACGAAATGTGTTACACAAATATTTCCTTTCTTATTTTTTCCAGTTTTATCATACACACTCTATCTATCTATCTGTCTGTCTGTCTATCTATCTATCTATCTATCTATCTATCTATCTATTGAACCATCCATCCATCCATCCATCCATCCATCCATCCATCCATCCATCATCTACCTATCATAGGTAGATCCATAGATAGATCATAGATAGATCGATAGATAGATTATATTCTCTCCTGTTATCCTCTCTTATCCCCCTCCCATCAATCCCTTTCTTCTTAAATGTCTCTCTTTCGTTTTCATGTCTTTTTTGTTTGTTATTTATAGCCCGATAATTTAATTCGGATTATCTGAATTGCTTTTAACAATGGCAACTTACCAGTGGCTACCACTGCAGAATATGACCTCCTATATATAGGTAGCCAAGAGAATTACTTTTAAAAGATTCGTGTTTACTGTCATTACATTTATGTGTCTGTGTGATCATGCCCTGCTTATTCAGATACCTATGGAGGCCAGAAGAGGGCATTGGGTCCTCTGGAGCCTTAGATACAGATTGCGACCTGTTCATTGTGGGTGCTAGGTACTAAATTTGGTCCTTCTGGCAGAACAGAAAGTGCTCCTAACCACTGAGCTCCAAGAGAGGTTTTTTTTTTAAGGTGTTTCCATTTCAGAGTGTAGCAAAGCTGTATTGATGTTTGAAGCCAGAATGACAATGTAATGATAGCTGTATCATTTAAATTAGGATAAATTCCTTTTTCTTTTAAAAATATTTTTCTTTTTTTAATTTTAAAATTTATTTTATAAATTTTGTAAATAAAATTGTTTATTTTATGTATATGAGTGTTCTATTTGCATGTACACTTGCAGGCCAGAAGAGGGCATTGAATCCTATTATAAATGGTTGTGAGCCACCATGTGGTTGCTGGAATTGAAGTCAGGTCCTCTGGAAGAGCAGCCACTCCTCTTAACCACTGAGCCATCTCTCCAGTCCCTAGGATATGTTTCTTAAATTTGGGCAGGAACTGAAGGCATACAAATGTGTACCAGAGTTCTCTAGGGGCATATTTAATTTAATTAAATGACTTTTTAAGGAACACCTCACCCTACACTGAGCTAACCCTGTATAACCAGTAAAGTCCCTGAGCCCCATGATTGGATTGGTCCATACTAGGCTCCATTAGCTATCAGTTCCAGTGTCCTTGCCTTGTCAATAGGATCCAGAACTGAAGTCAGCTGGGGTAATCAATGATTCAAGTAGAAGATGAATGTATTTACTAGGTGTTCTTTTCACACTTGCCAACTACCAGGCTATGCTCCTGGTTTAGGTTCATGAATTGCCAACTAAACAGAAGAGTAGTGACTCCATGGTATTTACAGCTATTCCTTGGTCTACCCAGGAAATTCTAAAAGAGAATCTGAGGATGTTTGAATTAGTTCAGAAACACCCATCACACTGGCCTCCCTTTGTACCTCCAGCCAAGCCAGAAGTGACAACCACAGGGCAGGTAAGCTGTTTTTGTAAGCTCTTGGCCAGCAGACCCAACATGTTACAACTGTTTGCTGATATAAAAGCAACTGTGGCCCATCTCATTTATGAAAATTGAAATTTCTGCTCATCCAGTCTGAGCAAAGAATGGTGCTTCTAATTATTATAATTTTTAGAGAAGCTGATATTTGTTGGTTTTAAAGAATGATAACAAGAAGAGCATTAACTCAGTGTAAAAGATTTATCATTGCAAAGTAAAGGTGACTAAGTTTTGTTTTAGAAAAACAAAACCAGAGGCTTGGGTAACTCAGAAAGTATCTTGATGTTTGAGTTGGTAGGTGTGTATCACTCAAAATGATAAGGCTAAAGGATCCTGAGTTCTAGGCCAGCTTGAGCTATGTCCCAAGACCTCATCTCAAAAAACAAATAAACCTTCAGAAAGACAAAGAGATACTGTGATTAGGCCTATAGAAACAGGCCTGATTGTTTTGAGTTTTAAAGAAAAATTTTAATACTTTATAGTAGGCCTAATTGTATATTTCTTCCAGACAAACCTTGATTTTAGCAAATTGATTCAAACATGTAGAGTGGCAGTGGCTGGTAGTATCTTGATTGGGGGCATCAATCCAAGTGTAAAGCTTTTCTCCTTTCTATATTCCAACAGAATTCATAGACTCTACTGAACAACTGGAGGACTTTGACCTGGAGGAAGATTTTGAGATTCTCAGTGTGTAGGATAGTGAGAACTCAATGAGGTGGTCTTCTGCCTTCCATCTGACATCACAAGAACATGAACTTGTTATATAAAACTTTTCTGGTCAGCAAGTGCCTGATATGCCAATAGCATACAAACTCAATAGCAATTATGACTGAGCCAATTGTCCTTTTTTCAGAAATAAAACAAAACAGCAAGTCAATGACACCAAGTCATCCCTGAAAGACAGAGAAAAATCATGGAGTCTAGGAGAAGATTCAGAATCCATTGCTTCCCAGCTCGTCTTACATGTCTTACATGGTGACAGCAAGTCTTCAGCAACTGAAATGAGGGCATTTGGAAGACAGAGAGCATCTCCCATCTTGCAATTATGAGCAGATGACAGATGGTTATACTATATTTCATCACCCTTTTAGGTGACCTCTTTGGGGCTAAATACTAAGAAGAAATCTGTTTTCTTGCTCAAATAATAAAATAAATGAATCAGGGAGAAATACTCTTCTTAAATTATCTGAATATGCAATTTACATAATTATAATTTTTATCAAAATATTTGTCAAAATGATGTCAAATATACACTTCTTAATTGTCTTCCTTTTTGGAGAAACCTATTTGATAGGTCACAATCTCCATCCTTACTGATACTTTCATTAGATGTCACCATATCCTTAAATCAAACCATGATCACTTGAAACAGAGGTCAGCAAACTTTTTTTGTAGAGATAATATTTTAGGCTATGTAGGCCAGGTGGCCTTTGTTATAACTATTCTACTCTGTAAAAACATCCCCAGACAATATGCATGTGACTGAGCATGGCTGTACTCTAATAAAATTTGATTTACAAAAGCAAGTGGAGGGCTGGACTGGCCTTACCAAACGCTCACTTAAAGCAATGATTTTTGTTTGAAGGATTAAATAAATTGTTTGAATTATACTGTTTTTGTTGAGAACTATATGTAGAAAGAACTATTCATGTGGTGGCATTCAATCTGCCCATTAAATACAAGTCCAAGACATTTTAGGACTACAAACTTTCGAAGTTTGGAAGCATATACTCACGAGGTTACCTGTGCTGAATATGTGGCAAGGAGGATGCTCAATTCTCCAAAGTACCTACCTAGCTTCCTTTTGTTGCCCCTTTAAGTGTGTGTTTCACATGGGTCTGCATTTCATCTTCTTTCTATACAGAGATCCACAGGAGGCCAGTATCTGGAGTTTCGAAATAGCACTGACGAACTCACTTCTTTCCTTAGGTTCCATCATTTCCATTTTGTTTTCCTTCCTCTCTCCCTCCCTCCCTCCCTCCCTTCCTCCCTCCCTCTCTTCCTTCCTTCCTTTTATTGCCAGTATGTTATACATTCCATAGGTTCAAATTCAAAAAATGAAAAATGGTATTCAGCATAATAACATTCTCTCCCACTGGTCAGTTTCCTTCCCTGAAAACTCCTGGGTTATTCTTGTTTATCCTTTCACAGGATTGTTTTATGCATATGTAAACATATGTACATATTTAAGTTATTGCACATGACATATATGAACGTGTGCCCACATATAGTTTAGATTTTATTTTTAATATGTATTTGTGTAGTGAGAGTGGATATTAGAAAGTCTTTCAAAGAGTCTCAATAAGTCGAATGTTCACATTTCATTACTTTTATTTGCTATGTACAAAGCTAACACCATTTATTACTCATCTAGGAGGTGATGCCAATAGCTCAGAATATACTGGTTATGCTTTGCCTGCATTGGCACAGTTTACATAGTACTCAAGGAAGCAAATCACCTGGAAGGGGGTGCTTCATGTCAGTATAACTGATTGTGTTCTACGCAACTGAGAATTAAAATGAATTGCTTCAAACAGAAGGCAATATACTTCATGGCCAACTCAGACTGTGCCTCAGGTCTGCTAACAATGGTGAGTGCTAGATTTTTACGAAATTAAAAAAAAAAAAAAACAACAACTGTCAAATAGTTTAAAAGGCTACCTGTGGGAGAGTAGTTGGATGGCCATTTATCAGAACATCTCTAATAGGCTCAACATGCAGGGAGCCAACACAGTTTGTCACCTACACACATCTGGGTGGCATTTGGAATAACTAGGGATTTCTGAGGAATGGGGACATGAGATTTACCTTTTTGTTCCTGGACTCAGAAGTAGAATTGCTACCCCTATATATAGTCATCCCTCTGCCTAGGCCAAGAAGAAAGAAATGATTTTCATTTCCTTCTGTGAGCTTGGTCACGTTTATTGCATTCTTTGTTCTGCTTTGGATTGGACCAACTTGTCTGTGTCTCTGGATGTGGACCAGGGGCCAGTGATTTGTCTAGGGCCAAACACTGACCTTTCAGCCTTTCCTAGTTAAGATGGGACATGGGCCTAACAAAACTCTGGAAGAAATCACAGCTCAGTTTTGGCTATAGACTGGCTCCTCATTCCAATACTACTGCCTGTCTAAATATAATAAGCTGCCTTCAGTAGGGAAGGCTAGCCCTAGGCAGATTTAAGCTGTGTATAATGTTCAGCCAGAAACATACTTTTAGGGTGGAAATCCTGAGTTCTAGTTTGACTCAAATAATGTGTGGTAATGTCTTGTCATAAAAAAAAATTAACTTAGCTGTTATAAAGAACTTCCTGGTTAAGGCAGTGAGGAGAGCTTTAGCAGTCTTAGGAAATGGCAGTTTAGCACACTTTTCTGAGGTAGCCATGAGTAATCACACACATATCTAAATGGAACATTAGCACCAGATAGATGGAAACAGGAGAGCAAATCCTAGCACAGTGGGCTCATCTGTGGAGCCTGAGGGTTGGGATGACCAGTGTCCAGTAGTCCAGTCCAAATGAAACTTTGATGTACAACTTGACAGGCAAACGGGCTCGGGTCTTCCTTTCTCAGACTGTTCAGACTTGTTGAGGTGAGTGTTGTGAAGTGGGTAGGGAGACCAGAGGCTGCGTGACCAACAATACCCTACAGGCTTTTCATACACACCTGGCAGCGGCTCACCCTGGTGTGAAGCTGCCCGGTTTTCAGCGTCTCAGACAGAGGCTCTTCCTGAAACTGCCCTCTCTCCTCCACCGTTGTCAGCCAGAAACTGTATTTGTTGGCAAAGTAGTGGCAGGTACCACGGGCTCCGCTGCACTCGATGAAAGGAGTGGCCCGGAAGTCCTCAAGACAGGAGCCAGGGGAGACTAGGGACTGGCCGCCACCCTCGGCCCCAGCAGCAGTGTGCTGAAACAGAAGGGAGGCGGTTGTGTGAACTCTGCCAGAACTCGACATGGAAGTGCTTCATGTCCTGTTTCTACAGGACCCCATTCTAGAACTCTGGACCCCAGTGGGGTCCAGATCACTCGGTTTCTAGCCAGCTTGATGAACCTGGGCTTTGGAGGCAAGCACTGGCCATCCTCCCTGAAGCAGCTGTGGGATGCTGTACCCTTATCCCAGCTCCTTTGTACCCTGCATGGTCAGTGATCACATTTGCACCAGTGTTTCCCTATCTGCGCTTTTCCTATAGACTTCACAGCTATGTGAGGTTTACCTTTATCTCCCTGTTTCCATATGCATGTATGCATTTATGCACATATGCATACATGCATATATGCATGTATGCATTTATGTATATATGCATACATGCATGTATGTATACATGCATATATGCATTATACATTTATGCATATATGCATATATGCATGTGTGCATGTATGCATATATGCATGTATGCATGTATGCATTTATGCATGTATGCATTTATGCATGTATGCATTTATGCATGTATGCATTTATGCACATATGCATTTATGTATATATGCAAATATGCATGTATGCATTTATGTGTATATATACGCAAATATGCATGTATGCATTTATGTGTATATATATGCAAATATGCATGTATGCATTTATGTATATATGCATGTATGCATTTATGTATATATGCATGTATGCATTTATGTATACATGCATATATGCATTATACATTTATGCATATATGCATTTATGTGCATATGCATATATGCATGTATGCATATATGTATTTATGCATATATGTATGTATTCATTTATGTATGTATTCATTTATGTATGTATTCATTTATGTATGTATGCATGTATGTATGTATGCATATATGCATTTATGTATATATGCATGTATATGTATATATGCATGTATATGTTATATATGCACATATATGTGTGTGTGTATATATATATATATATATATATATATATATATATTACACTTATTTATTTTGTGTTGGCTTTGGTTAGGCTTAGTGGCAAGTGACTTTGCCTTGGAGTCCATCTTGACCCTCAGACATAATACATTTGTGCAAAGTTGGATTTAGCTTTTGGAATTAACAGAGTTTTAAGCCCATCTCTGTGCACTATCCTCTAAGAAGGGAAAGAGTATAATAATAGTCCCCAATGCTCTTTGTAATAACAGCATGTCCCCTATAGTTCTCATCCTGAAATTACCTCTACTAGAAGTGTTTCTGTTTTCAACCTGTGCCATCCCTCTAGAGTGACATACAGTGATTGTTACCTGAGCACTCAAGGAAGGCTTGGGTGTGTTTGACCTAAAATGTCTCAGGCCTCACTTCAGAGGGCTTCCTTGGAGTTCAGTTTCTAGGCCACTGGTGTCCTGGAAGTCTCTAGTCACTCTACCTCCAGATCTCCTGTCTACACCCCAGCCGTCACCCTTCAGATTAGCTGGAAGCACAGGAGGCCAGGAAGAGACCTTGTACATCTGCAGCAGCAAGTGGCTAGCAGGCTGTCAGTTTGCTTAACTTTCAGAGAGTGATACTTTTGCTGATGATGACTCTGGCTTCTGAAAACATGTCAGTTTTGGGTGGGAGCAATTACACCAGAGTCTTTAGCAATTCAGTGAGAAGCTCTGCCCAACCAGGGGACTTCAGTGAGCTTTATTCTGTAGTTTTCCTGGGAGTTGCCTTAGTCTTACTCCTGATTTCATTTGAAGAAACATCCCCAGATAGTTACAAAACTGTCTCCTTGGGATTACTGATGTTCCCTTTCCTAGCTAGACATACAGCATGCCTTCACACCACAGAAATTGGAGAAGCAACAAAAGACTCACAAGGCCATACAAACACAGCATGCCTCCATGCCAATCTTTAAGAGGAGGTAGCAAAAAGAGATAGCAGGAGCTAGACAGATCTGGGAGGGTAGACAGCAAGGTGGTAAATGTTATTTTCAGCTTGATCAGTACAATTACGTGCTAGCGTCATTTGAGGACAGCATTTCCCTCTGTATCTGTTCAGATTACAGTTCTAGTCTTCCCTTGGTAGTGACACAACTGAAGGACACATAGAGTAGGGCTTTGACTTGTGACACATACAGGTTCTCAGTCTAGAACATCAGGTTCAAATTGCTATCTGTCTACCCCCCCCCACACACACACAAGAATTGTAATTCACACCTTTAACACCTGTTAAATAAACTATTTTCTGACCTTTGTCTCCTTGAGCCTGGGATCAAAGGGAGGGTCCTTCCTTGATCTCTTCACCCCTACTCTCTATCTCTGTTTCTACATTGAGGGACAAAATGGTTCAAGGCCTCACCATGAGGAAGGAGTATCCGATCCAGAGGCTGTGCCAACCCAGAGGGCACTGTGGAACGGTGATGTCCTGGCTGTGCACGGCAATGGCTTGTGAGGGGGCCTCACATACAGAGCAGCGGCTGATATACTGGGGAATCTGGGTCTGGCCCACAGGCATCATGGGAATGGGGCAGTAGTGGAGAGCCAGTAGGATTTATCATTGCGTCTGGCATAGTGGCACACTTCATTGATGTTGCAGTAGATGAATGGCATGGTGCTGAAACGGGGCAGGCAGGAGCCAGCAAATCCTGGGAAGAGAAGATGGGCAAGAATCAGCTAAGTGCTGACTAAAAAAGCAGAAGCACAAGGCCTGGAGTAGCTGAAGATGTGAATTTCTACCTAAATGCTTGCTCAGAGCAGTACAGAGCTCTCCTGACAGTCCTGTGACTGTGGTAGGTGCTAGAGTCCGAGGATCAAATTGTACTGTAAAGGTGCCAGGGGAGTTGAATAATGATGAGAATCTTTTGATAAAGTGAATAATCACCCCCTAATTAATCTGCTTTGTAAAACCAATATTTAATAGATGGAATTCATGCCTAAGAGTTAACACACCTGCTGCTAATGCAATTAATCCTTAGGTAATCATTACTGCCCTGCAGGTCATGTTACTATTGTTATCACTAATCACTTACTGAGGCTTAACTATATTTTACATTGGGTGATTCATGAATTCCTTATACCGCTCTATGTGACAGATAGTAGAAATAGCTTAGTCCCATTAAGGGAGGATGAAAGCTTGGAGAGGTTGAATAATTTACCCAGGGCATGTGGCTTTCAAGTAGTAGGACCAGCATTTGAATCAAACTCCTTTTGACCTCAGAGCTGATGTTTGTGGCCTATTCACAACCATGGGTCAAAAGGGCTATGAGAAGAAAAGTGGTCAGGTCTCAATCTTTGTAGGGACAGGGATCAAGGACTAGCTGTCAAAGCCAGTACTTACCCAGATCCTGGTTATGGGCTTTCTCTTGTCCCTCCACGAACAGCAAGCTGTAACCCACCCAGAGCCGGCTCATCCCAATGGGGCATAGTGGCACCTGTTCTGACTGACTGTGTTTTACTAGTGTGTAGCCCACTCTCACATTGTGCCCAGGCATCCCAGGCTGCCCAATGGGGCCCTGATTTCCCGGAGCTCCTGAGAAGAAAAGAACATAAAAGTAAGTATGCTGCAGATGATAATAACACTAACCACTCAGTGATCCTAAACATTTGTAAGGTGCATCATATGCATGTGTTCAGCCACTTGATTCTGATGTCTCCAGGAGATGGCACTAATATCAGCCTACTCTACGGTTGAGGAAAACGAGATTCTGAGCTGCCACAGCTAGAAGCCAATGGAGTTACAACTCCAAGTCATGTGTGCCCAGCTTATATAGTTCTCAGAGATAAGGATGTGGAGAAGTCTGTTGCCTTCTCACATCATGCAGGACTTCCCTTCCTAGGCTAGAGGCTGTGCAGTGTGAAGAGTAGAACACTGTGATGGTTTGAATAAGAATGACTGCCATAGGCTCACATAGCCAAATGCTTGATTTTATTGTGTTTTTTATGCTCTGCCCAGGGAGTGGCACTATTAGAAGGGTGGCCCTGTTGGAGTAGGCATGGCACTCTGGGTGTGGGCTATATGACCCTCATGCTAGCTGCCTGGAAGTGAGTATTCTGCTAGCAGCCTTCAGATGATGTAGAATTCTCAGCTCTGCCTGCACTATATCTGCCTGGATGCTGACATGCTCTTGCCTTGACGATAGTGAACTGAATCTCTGAACCTATAAGTCAGCCCCAATATAATGTTGTCCTTATAAGAGTTGCCTTGGTCATGGTGCCTGTTCACAGAAGGAAAACCCTAACTAAGACACTTAGTCACCAGGAATGTCACTGTTTGAGAAGGATTAGGAAGTATGGCCTTGTTGGAGGAAGTGTGTCACTGGGGATAGGCTTAGAGTTTTCAAAAGCTCACACCCAACTTAGGGTCTCTCTCTCTCTCTCTCTCTCTCTCTCTCTCTCTCTCTCTCTCTCTCTCTCTGTGTGTGTGTGTGTGTGTGTGTGTGTGTGTCTGTCTGTCTGTCTTCCTGTGGATCAGGATGTAAATCTCTCAGCTACTGCTCCAGTGCCTACCTGCCAGCTGCCATGTTCCAATCAGTATGATAATGGACTAAACCTCTGTAACTGCAAGTAATCCCCCAATTAAATTCTCTCATCAGAGTTGCCTTTGTCATGGTGTCTCTTCAAAGCAATAGAACAGTGAAAAAGACATAAGATGGTACCAGAAGTGGGGTCTTGCCCTGATGTCACTCTCTTTATTTCAATTAGCAGAAGGATTAAAAAAAATTTTTTTTATCTTCTTGAACACTAGAATTGGCTCCAACAAAACATTTCCTTGTACTCATTTTCTCCTCAAACTTTACATTTTGTATTTTTTCTGGTGCTTCTTTTCAAACTGTATGTTTTTTTCCTTGCCCCCCTTCCTGCTCCTTTTCATTGTGGATCTGTATAAGAGCTATCAAACCCACACAGTAAAGTCAATGCTAGGCTATCTTGAAGTTTCTTCTGTGAACCTCATTAATCCAAAACTCTTCAGTTGTCTCAGGCAGATTTTTATGTGAAGGACAAAAAGCAGCCACATTCTTTGCCAAATATCATAAGAATGGTATCTAGCCTACTTACTAATATTCTTTCCCCCTGAAACTATTTCAGCCAGGCTCCCAAAGTTCAACTTTCCCTCAATACTATCTTCCATGCTCCTGTTATTATGGCTCATTACACCTTACTTAATGTATCCAACCACTTTTCTAGTCCAAAGTCCCAAAGTCTTCTATATTCCTCCAACAAAGGCATGGTCAGGCCTGTCACAGCAATACCCCAATCCTGGTATACTTTCTTTCATAAGAGTTGCATTGGTCATGGTATCTCTTCATAATAATAGAACATTAAAAGAGGCAAGAACTCAGCCTGTGAGCCACCTTACAGTGGCAAATTTACCACATGGTTGACTAAGTGTCCAAGTTTTGTTAACCTGACCTTCAAATCCTGGAGGTCCTTGTAGTCCAGGGAGACCAGGATCACCAAGGATTCCAGATGGACCTGGAAGCCCACTGGGGCCATCCTTCCCAGGGATGCCAGGTAGGCCTTTGGAACCTGTAAGAGAGAAAAATGAACAGGGTAGGGGAGCACTCAATATGGAAGGCACAGAGTCTCCTTTAGACTCATGTGAAGTCACAGGGAGAATAATAACTTAACTCCTGTTGGGGCAAAGCTAGGACTTGGAAGCCATACTTTATATCCCCAGCCCTTTGCTTTCTCCACTACCTTGTGTTCTCCTTTGTCACTCACCATGTCTCCTCTAGCTCCAAACAAAACTTTAGAAATGGCAAGTTGTCTAGGGGAGAGACTCACATATTCTCTGAAGACAAGTATAACCACTGTCCCATTGGCTTTTTAAGCTTTTTCCTTCCCTGGCAAGGAGTTTAGGAACCTTGGGAAGTAGCTAGGGAAATGTTTGGTGAAAGTACTTTCTCAGAACGATCCAAGCTAGTAGCTTCAGCCTCTCAACCAAGGCCTTTCAGCTTCCCAGTGAGTCCTCTTTCTCTGGTGTCATTCTTACCTTGCAGACCCACAGAGCCTTGAGATCCAGGGTCTCCTGTGAAACCTGGGATGCCATCAATGCCTGGAAGACCCAGAGGTCCTGGAGGAACCTGCATAGCTTCAGCAATTGGTGTGTGTCCTGGAGCACCCTGGGGGCCGGAAAAGCCTGAAGGCGGATGGTGAAAGCATTGGTCAGGCTAGAGCAGAGGAGGAACACAGGCAGCCTTCCCTCTGCCTGGCAACCACCAAGTATTTTCTCTTTCTTTTTGTGCTCACAATCCCCACTTGAGGCCTCCAATATAGAATACACAACCATTGATTGAACCTTCTTTCCCCATCTTCCTCTTGGTGGGTCCATGTGGGCAAGGCAGGAAGCAAGTCATACTTATTGTGGCTCCCTATAGCCCAGTATGGAATTCACTAGGTGGAAGGCAGTTAGGAAATGTCTGCTACAAATATAATAGGCTGAGCCTTGGCTCAGGGATGAAGCACATATTTAAGTACACACTGATTAGAATGCACTACCAAAGATACTGTAGAGATGTATCCAACTCCAGAGGTACAATGGCATCCCAGCCTAAGAGACCCATCCAAGTCGGCTACTTTACAAATAAAATAGCTTGTTTGCTAATTCATTAATCAAGTAATTCTTGGGTCCTTACTATCTGCCAAGGTTCTGGGAGATGAAGAAAAGAACAATGATGGACCTTTATGGAGAGCATGGCTAGTGATGAAGATGAACAAAGCACAATTTGTCAAATACCATTAACCACATTGTGCAAATCTTAAGAAGGATTGGGAAGCAAATAAATGATATATTGACAATGGGAGGATCATAAGGTGGTTTGGGTAGAGTTACCAGTGGCTTCTTATAACTAGTGACAGTTACCCTGAAACTATTCAAACATCAGAAGTATCAGGGGAGCTAGACATTTAAAGAATTGAAGGACAAGAGAGCATCATGAAACACATACAGTATTGACAGGAAGGTAAACTAGTGCAGGCATCATGGAAATTAATATTGGGGCTCCTAAAAAACCCTAAAAGTAGAATTGTCATATGATCCAGCTGTACCATTCCCAGTAATATACTCACAGGACTCCAAGTCATCATACAACAGAGATACCTACACATTTATGTTTAACCCTGTAGTATTCACAATAGCCGAGATTTGGAAACAGCCTAAGTGTCCATTAACAGAATGGACAAAGAAAATAGGACACAAATATACAAAGGAACTTTCTTCAATCAGGATGAAAAGTGAAGCATGTCATGTACAAGCAAATAGATACAGTTGGAGAACATGTTATGTGAGGATGCATACATGCATGACATAGAAACAGAAGAGGGACTAATTACGGGAAAGGGAACTAGTAGGAAGGGAATAAGAAGGCAAAAGGGTAATTGGGACAAATATTTGAGATGCCAATGGACAGTAAAACGGACATGAGTTGGCATGAAACAAAGAACGAGGTGTTACACATGATTTTGTGGGTCATGGTTCCTTTCTATGCCATGAATAGAATGGCTCACTTTTTATTGGCAAGTATATGTGAAAATTGTCATTGGGGGAGGAAGGTGCTACATGAGAAATGCTGATGGCTTAGACCTCAAGGGAGCAGCAAAATTGATGAAAAGTGAGCAGATGCTAGGCAGGTCAGGGGATGGAGCCCTCGGGGGCTGCTGATGGACTGAATAGTTAAAATTTGGCTCGAAGATAGAGAATTTTGCTTCTTTTCTGAACTTAGAAAATGAGGTTAGTGGTCTAGGAGCAATACAGAAGTAATACAGAGGGAGGCCAGGTATCCATGGTAGCAAAGCAGTAAGGACCTTCAGTTCTGGGAGCAGATTGGCACAGAGCTATCTCTACTCCTGGAGAGAAACTACCTCCTGGGTTTGGAAGCATGATGCCCTAGTTGGTTTTATGGCGTGGTAGATAACACGGCTTCCAAAAGAACCTCAACTTCATACTGTAGCACTTCCCTCCACAGCTCAGGCTTGGCCCAGAGATTGCCCTGCACTCACCTCTTGGCCCTGCCTTCCCCTTCATCCCAGGAAATCCTGGGTCTCCTGGTGGCCCAATCTTGCCAGGAGTCCCCATGAGGCCAGGTTCTCCTCTCATGCCTGGTAAGGGCCAAAGGAAAACACTTCAGGTGTTGACATGATGGTGACAGAGAGAGACTGGTCAGGAAAAGCACCATTCGTGGGCCTCTTCAGGGTGACTGGACTGTGCAGTGCTGACTGATGGGTCTTGCAGCTGGTGGAACAGACTTACCTTTTAGCCCTAGATCTCCAGAGAGGCCAGAGAAACCTGGCTGTCCCTGGTTTCCCTTGAGCCCTTGAAGGCCTGGAATTCCAGGGAAGCCAGAGTCTCCAGGATCACCTTGATCTGAGGATGGTCCAGGGGGACCTGGAAGGCCTGGGAGGCCTGGGCGGCCTAGGAATAAGATTGGAGAAGTAATGAAGTGCAAAGAGATAAGAAGCTGCTGAGGGCCTAGGGAATTAGGTAGCCAAAGCCCATTTCTAGTACAGGGTCCTTTGTTGCTGTCCATGAAGCCCCCATACCCAGACTTTCCAAAACACTTCAGCAAAATACAGCCAGTTCCAGTCCCTCAAATGTTGATGGGAGGGAATAAATTGAGGTCAAGCAGATCCATGCATGTCCAGCAACAGGAAAAGGGCTGCATTATGTACAGCCTATCTGCCCACATCAAAGTAAGGTGGCCAGTTGTGTTTGGGGTTTCTTAATTTTACCTCGTTCTCCATCTAGGCCTGGCCGCCCAGGGTCACCAGGCTGTCCTGCTATGACTGAGGGCAAGGAGATGCCTGGGGCTCCGGGGTACCAGCAGGACCTTGAAGACCTGGGGAACCTGCAAATAATAAATAAAATGGGGCTCGATGGGCTTCCCATGTCCAGGAAATGGCCAAGTGCATTCAGAAAACAGAAGCCATGAGATAGCTGCAAGACCAGCGGACACCAGTAGAGGGCTGTCTTCCATTCATCCTAACTTCCCAGCAAGCTGACAACAGTAAATAAGGTTCAGAGTCTTCTTTTCCAGCTGGCGCTTCATTTTATTGGGACAGAGCTGTGGAAATTTCTAGCTCCTCAATTTCACTGGTGATGGAAATATTTTAGGCTGTTTTTCCTCCAGATCAGAAGTCAAAGAAAGCACGGCTGAGCAGCTGGAATTTAAGTTTTCAAAGTGTTGTTATTAAATGCACTGGTTCATCAAACTTTCCTAACTGCCAGTATTGTCTGATGTTGCCCCAAAGTTATGGATAGTATATGACTGAGGCCAGACCATTCAGAACGGAGGCAGCAAGAATATTATGGATCCTCCTGTGTGTCCAAGTTTCCCTGCTCTCTTCTGGGACACCTAGGCAAACCCCAATAGCAGCAACAACCAGTCTTTTGTAGGTGGCTTAGTGGAATTACTGCTTACTTGTCTGTTGAGCATATCTCATTGTACTAGATATCTGTCCCCCTTTGGCCAAAGTATATAGTTATGTTCTTTGCTCAGGCTTCCATATTATTTTACATGGTTTTGATTTGTGGAACAATTTCTACTATATGTTAAAAACAAAAAACTTTCATCAGATGACAAAATATTTAATGTATGCTAAATACATATATGATAATCTTGAAGGAAGAAACATCAAAACTATCAATACACACATGAAAATTCCTGCTGTAGGTTAAGCATGGAACAAATATGCTACCTGGCATATTCTGATGGATAGTCAAATAAGAAAGTTCAGTGGAATCTGACTGATAAAAAGCCATTAGTTGAGATTTCTTTTTCTGTGTGAGTGGAAAAATCCAAAAATACTGTTACCCAATCTTCCTTCATATATCCATCTTTTAAAAGCTAGTTAATCAGGCTGGTGAGATGGCTCAGCAGTTAAAAGCACTGACTGCTCTTTCAGAGGTCCTGAGTTCAATTCCCAGCAACTACATGGTGGCTCACAACCATCTATAATGGGATCCAATGCCCTGTTCTGGTGTCTGAAGACAGCCACAGTGTACCCATATACATTAAATACATAAATAAATCTTAAAAAAGAAAAGCTGGTAAATTGGTGTAAACGTGTCATGAGATGGTAGATTAGCCAAAGCAGGTGTTTAAAAATAGCTCATTAATACTTTGAATCACAAGGAAAACTGGAGATGAAAATGTTGATTTTGAGAAAACACTCTTGTTAACTTTAGGGAAAAAAACAACAAGCACAAAAAAAAGCTACATGTGTTGTCAGCTGTGTTGCGATGATTCTCTGAAGGACTTTTCTTTTTCACTGAGGTAAGGAATTTTTTTAAAAAAAAGATATATTTGCATGCTTTTCCCCTGGAAACAGAGGTTTATATATGTATACGTGCATATAGAAAACATATGTATTTATATCAGCTGATATTATGCAAAACCAACAAGCAAAGTACCATATAGCCCCATGTAATGAGAGTAAGTGTGGACAGCCTACAGAATCATAAATTCCTCCATGTCAATTTTTTTTTTTAAAGATTTGCATGCTCTTTATCTGCTTCTTGACTTTATAAATAAAAATACTAAGCTAAAGTAGGGCCAAAATCTCATGTTTTTAACAACTTATTGCTGTCGAGTGGTTTTGGGTGTGTGTGTGCCACAGTGGAGTCCAGAGGGTCACTCTGTGGAATTGGGTCTCTCCTTCACCTTCCCTTTGTTTGGTTCCAGTGGTGGAACTCAGGTTGTCAGGCTTAGAATTTAGGTATCTTTATCCCCTGAGCCATCTTGTAAGCCCTTGTATGTTTTTTTTTTTTTTTTTTTTTATTAAAACTAAAATGTTCTAATAAGAGCTGCAAATGCTAAATAACCATTTTGCTAACTCATTCAGTGCCAAACCCTGAGAACTTTAAATACATAAATGTAGGCTCTAAAGATTAATGCAAGTATGAAAACAACAATATAATTGCAAATCATTAGCAAAAGGTATTGTGAGCACAGGGACGAAGTGTTCTCAGGCTCAGTCTGTTTTACTTCCACTACCAAATCACACTGTTTCCTCTAGTGGGCACAATACATGCTGTATTCTTTTTAAACAAATTGCCTCAGTAAAGAATAATCTAGGTATGATGAACACATCTGTACTTCATTGTCCAGTAAAGAAAAAGGAAGATGGCATTATCTTGGTAATTATGTGTGTAGTCTCCATAGATTCCACCCCTCCTCTCAGAGAACTATTCTCAGATTCTGTGTTCACTTCCTTCCTTCTCATCGTTATTTCTTCATGAATATTTGCATCCCTAGACAGTATGTTGGTTGTTTTGCTTAGTTTGAACATCTAATGAGGGAACCACACCAAGAGCATTCCTTTGTGACATGCTGCCCCTCATAATTATGTTTCTATAATATATCCATCTTGATGTGTGCTGTTTACCGTAATTGTAATTATAATTTTATGTCAGCTAAAGTAAATGAATAATTTGATAAGCAGAAATTCACAGTCAAGATTTACAAACAGAAGAAGAAATGCCATATGCTTCCCTGTGTCCTGGGAAAGAAACCACAGTTGCTTTGCAGGCTCAGACCTTCCTTTGAGCCTTTCTCTGGAGATGCTCCTGGATTCCCAAAAGAACACGTTTGCCCAGACCAAAGGAAGGATTAAACACAGAAACAACAGATGCCTCAATTCAAACTACAGCAGGAGATGAATTAATGTATGACTATGGTTCCTAGGAAACATATGCTATGTAAACAAAGTGTTATGAGACCTCAGGCCCCAAATATACTGCAGTTACCACTTCCCAAGTGGCATGAATAGCAAAGGGTCCAGTGTTTCTGGAGTATCTGCTGGGCACTGAAATATGCTCTTTGACTCACATTACCTTACTGTTCACAGAGTCCTCAGAAAAATCTGTCAGACAGTTCTGTTATATCCATTTTACAGAATGAAAAAAAAAACTGAGTTCAGTTGGCATTGAGAGACAGGTGTGTAACTTCACTGCTTAGGGTCATACAGATTAGTGAGAGGGAGAACTGGAATTTGATTGTAAAGGCCATGCTCTTAGCCACGACTGACTGCATTCATTTTCTGTTTTATATATACTGGGAGACAGGTGAGTCTCCAGAACACTTCCAAGGAAACTGAAGAATGTATGTCATAATTTGAGAGAAGTTCTAGAATGGGACACCCAAGCACACTTCAAGCATTGTGGGAAGCTGAGTTCAGGGTGGAATTTGGTTAATGAAAACACAACCTATCCTGGTAGAGTACAGCCTGTGGGCTTGGTCTCAGGAGACCCATGCTCTCTTCATCTTAGGTTTCTTCTGCCAGTTGGATTCGATCATCCTCATAGAGCACTAAGAAAAGCGGAGCTAAGATCTCACTAAATGGACAACCCTGCTCCTTAGAAGCATTCACCCTGGCTTTGGCCAAGTCTGAAAAAGAGGTCCAGAGCTGAATTGGAAAGAACCAAGGGAAACTGGAGGCTAGGGGCCACTTGGTAGAGTGCTCCCACTACTCTTTGCTGGGAAGCCATAGGAATATCCTTTATCCCTTTCTTTGCAGTCATTGTTAAGGGTTCTTAGATTCTTAAAGATGTAAAGACAAGCACAACTCTACCCTATGAACTATTTAGCCCCATCAAAACCCAAACCTGGATCCCCTGCCAAGGTCTCATTCAGTTTCTGCATGTCCTGACTTGGGCTCACTTACCTTGGTCACCTTTTTGTCCCCTTGAGCCTTGTTTCCCTGGATCTCCATTAACAATCCTGGCACTCCCCTTTCCCCTTTGGGACCAGGCAAGCCAGCCGGCCCAGGGACACCAGTGATACTGGCTCCTAGAAAGAAATGCAGAAAGAGGTGACAGAGCTCAGAGGGAGACAGCCCTTGGACTTAGTTGACTTCCCTATGGTCTAGAAGAAAAGTTCATCCCATAGAAAGGCAAAACATCCTCTTTCCTTCTCCAACTGAAGACAGGTTAGGAGATCTAACTCCCAGGATGTAGGGTACTCCCTTAACCTTCAGGGCCTTTCTTACCTGGAGTGCCATGGGTTGCCCTTGGTTCCTGGAAGTCCATTCAGTCCATGTAAACCAGGAGGTCCAGGGAATCCTAAGGAGAGAAAAAAATCAGAAATGAATTTATCTTTATTGAGGCATTACTTGATGCTCTCTAGAAAAATACCCAATTTCTAACATACACCATGTACCTTGGGTTCTCATGAGTCTTATAAAGGCCACTGCAGCTTTTAGAGTAAGATGGCAGTTAATTAACGATAAGGTTTGGATCTGAAATGTCTCCCAAAGACCACATATTGAAGCGTTATTCCCTAGAGCCTTTAAGAAATTCAATTACAATGATCCTGACTTTAGAAATGTATTAATTCAATTTTGACTAAAAAAACATTAGTGTGTTCTTGAGTGGTAGAGGAACTTACAAAGTGGTGTGCAATTGGAGGATATAGTTAATTGGAGGCATGTCATGAAAGGGTGGTATTTTTTTTTCTGGTACTTCCTTACTGCTTTCTGATTGCCACGAGGTGAGCAGCTCAGATCTACAATACACTCCCTATCTGATACCCTTCCTTACCACAAGTCCAGATACAATGACGCCAAGTGATGACTGTGGACTAAAACCTCTAAAATCACAAGCCCAAATACAATATGTCCTCTGATTTCTTGTTTTGTTTGTTTCTCTTGGTTAGCTGAGTGTACTTCTCATCTTCCGCATCTACATCCAGAGTGCAGAGATCACAGTAGTGTCATCATTCCTGCTTTATGCAGTGCTAGGAAATGAACATAGGGCCTTTGTATATGCTGAACAACCACTCTGCCAATTGAACTACATCCTTGCCCCCATTAGGTATTTTTAATAGAATGTAGGCAGTGCAATGCCAGGCCCTTGAGTTGCCTTCTCTCAGAAACTGATCTAGAAACTTCTGCTATAGAATCAAAACAGGGAAAGACAGCATATGCTAGGAATAAATTTCTGCTATGGCTTCATTTGTAGTTACCTTTCTCATTTCATGATCAGATTCTTTATACAAGCAATTAAAAAGGAAATTATTATTTTGGCTTGCAGTAGGCGGGTACATCCATCATGTTGAGGGGAAAATGTGGCAGCAGGAACTGAGGAGTCATGGGGTTATATTGCATCCACAATCATGAAGCAGATGGCCTTGAATGATGGCTCTCACATCAATTTTCCTATTATATTCAGTCTATGACCCCAGTCAATGGAATGGTACCTCCTATAATTAAGGTGGGTCTCCTACTCAAGATAACCAATTCTGATAATTCTCACAGGCATATCCCAAAGGCTAAACTAATCCATATTGTCTTTTAAAAGTTCCCAAAGCTTGTCTCCTAGTCATGATTCTAGATTTATCAAGTTGCCTATATTAACTATCACATTTGGATATGGTTTTAAATGTTGTCCCAAAGCTCCTTTGATGATTTACGAAAGTGGTGGGATCTTTAACAGGCGAGGCTTGGTGAAAGTTGCTTTGGTCACTGGGATTTTCCACAGAGAGCGAAAAAAGGTAGTTTCATGGACCATGAGTTCTGAAAATCATGAATTTCTACAGACGAGTATGACTCTCTCTCTCTTCTCTCCTCTCTCTATCTCTCTTCTCTCTCTCTCTCTCCCCCCGTGCCATTAGCCCACCATGAGATGACATAAGAGGATCCCTATGAGTTAACATTGATTAGGGGCTATTCCCCTAAAGCCAGTGCCATAGCTGTTTGGGAATTACAGCCTCAAAAATTATAGCTAATTTATTTTTTTCTAAGTAACCAACACAGGGATTTCAATTTTAGTAATGGAGAATTAATGTTTTCTTGTTAATTTTTCTTCGTGGATCTGACAT
This sequence comes from Mastomys natalensis, assembly GCA_021653895.1. NCBI lineage: Eukaryota > Metazoa > Chordata > Mammalia > Rodentia > Muridae > Mastomys > Mastomys natalensis. The sequence continues at coordinate 229,743 of JAJTUV010003166.1, forward strand.
TCTTCTATTATGATTTATAATGTTTACCTTCTTGCTCGTTTTTTTCATTAATTTTATATTTATTTAATTTTATGCATATGAGAATTTTTTTTCTTCAAGTATATCTGTGTACTACACAAGGCCTGGTGCCTATGGTGGTTGACGAGGGAATGGCTAGAACTGGAGTTCTAGATGGTTGTGAGCAGCATGCGGATGCTAGGAAATCAAACTCAGATCCTCTGCAGAAAAAAGTGCTCTTAATCCCTGAGCCATCTCTCTAGCCTATTCTACACTTGTCTTTTTAATTAATCCTCATATAACACACCATCCTACCTGGCTTAGGCCTAAGCTGGTACATTCTAAGATGGAGGAGTTGTCATCTGTTATTGGGGGGAAAGACACTTCCTCCAACTCCTTGCTACTAAACACACATACCTTTAGGTCCTATCAAATCCAGAGGGTCCACAGGGCGTGCCAATTGATCCCAGATGGCCAGAGGAACCTGGGAGGCCTGGGTCTCCATTCATACCTGAAGTCCCTTGAAGTCCTAAGTGTGAAACAAGGTGGACATTCAGTATAGGGTATGGTTTGAAGCAAATCCTAACTTCTTCAAAATAAAGTTTTCAGTAGCATGGTACCTGGGGAGCCAGGGAAGCCAGGATCTCCTGCAATACCAACTTTTCCACCATCAACCTTTGTTTCCTGGGTAAACCTCTATCACCAATTTAGCCATCTTTTCCTTTGACACCTAGAAGATCAAACAACTGATAAATGCTTAATCTCTATTTCTGGAATTGTACTCCTCCATAGGAAAACATAAGTAGGAAGGCGAATGCATTTTGAGATGGTGAGGGAACTTGATTCAGTGAAGAAAACTTTGAAATAGATGATAGTTGTTTTTATATTTGGAAGGTGTTACCCATATGAGAAGTGAGTATGGGTTCCTTCAAGAAGCAGAATGATGGGCTAAGATATTTTTGCAACAAAGGTTAAATGAAAATAGAAGTTTGAGGTAGTCGGTCACCATGCTAAAGGTATTTTATCAGTGGTACAATCATTTTGCTGGGAAAACTATAGTTATGCACTGGATGGAAGTTGAAGAACTTGGGGCTGATCTCCAAAAGTTGCTCTAGTCCTCGTTCTGAAGCATTTGTGAAAGATGGACAAAATGAGCGCTACCTTTTAAACCTATTTCCCAGCTGTCCCTTGGGTCCTGGGCTTCCAGAAATGCCAAGTGTTCGGTCCTTGATCTCCTGAGGTACCCAAAAGTATTTGTTTCAAATGGTCAGAAGAAACAATTGTTCACTTTTTTCACCCAAACAGTCTTTTCAATATATTTTCCCCCTCAATTCAGATTCAAAATGCTCAGAGGAGCTTCTTGACAAAACCACCACTGGGTAAAAGGAACCTAGGATGCTACCAAGCTACTAGAATGAGATGTTTTATAAACAGCACCCCTCTACTGGAAACATGGGCTAGGTCAAGTACATGTGAGAAGATGGTAAATTGGCCCATGAAATACTGAAATAGTGATTCATTTAAAACAGAGAATTGCTCCTGCACATCAGCAGAAGAGGCGCTCTGAGTTGAAGTTCTATGCTGCTGTTTTGATGTGTCGAAACACAAAGCAAAAGGGGAAAATTTATTGCTTGCTTGTTTATTTCCATGAAAGCCCTGGGAAGAGATTTTGGCTGGTGACCACCGTTGTTGCAATGTCTTTAAAGAACGGGGAATGCAGGTGTTTGGTCAAATGGGAAATACAACAAAATGAATTTTTCCCCTTAACAGAGCTCCCTCACTCTTGAGTTGTGGTTTTGGTAGAACACCTTGGTCCCAGGCAAAGCATCAAAAGACAAAATGTTCCTTTCCTTTTAAACCTGGGATACCAGTTGCTCCCAGGGGCCAGAAGTCCCAGTGAGCCCTGTGAACCCTTCAAAACAATATGGAAATCATTATTTCTGCCTAGAGCTCAGAGATTGCTTTTCCTCCTCAGCCATTGGGCCCGGAAGATGCTGATTACATGCTGTGTTAGGCAGGACAGGAGTTATATCCTAGACATGGGGAGGTACTGAGCCACATACACGCTTACGGTTTTCAGGCGGTAAATATTCCATCTTGGTGAATCAATGTATGGCTGCATTAATTATTAAGTCATAGAGAAACATAGAACATGACCCCTGGGCAAGGCACTCCATCTGCTCTGCAGGTACACTGGCAAAAGCTCTAAAGTCATCTCACATAATTGTTGCTTAGGCCAGGAGTGATGATGGCACATGCGGATAATCTCAGCAGTCAGGAAATTGATGCAGAAACTTCATACTACATATTGAGACCTTGTCTCAAAACTGGAAAACAAAACAATCAAAAACAGCAGTCTTGCTTCACTAAGCTGTGCCAGACCTCTGCCAGCAGGCTCCGCAAAGAACATGAAGTTGTCCTGTTACCAGGTAGCAGGCTGTAAAGCATGGAGGGCTAGTCTGCATTTGCATGGATAGATCCTTATTTTCAGTACAAGTCGCCTGCACTCACTCACAAGCAGCTTTGGACACACTCTGATTCTGGGGAGTGTTCATGGCGACTGCTAGTATGGGTTGAGGTATTTGGAGATGTAATCCAGTAAAAATGTGCTCCTGCTAATGCTTTGCACAGGAGACTGAGTAATGGGTTGGGTCACTGTGTTCTTAGGACCACTACCCAAGGTGCCCCCACTATTTGCTTGTTTTCTGGCCTGGTTCATGTAGCACACTGCGTAGATAGAGCTGTTGCTAATGTGACTCTCTGCTTATGCTGGGGACTCCAGCCTACCCCAAAATGCATTCCCACTTTATTTCTATCCCTCCTCCTCTGTGAGTTGTCAGGACCCTAAATCTAGAATGATTCTTTTAGCTAATGTTTCAGCCATGTAGGTCTATTCTCTCTACCAGATTGACTGATGCTTTTGAAAGATAAGAATTTGCTGTAGAGACTATATAGGTCTTCTAGGTCAATGATCAGACTACTATTATATAGAACATGCAATGTGTGTCTGACCACAATGTTTTAAGTCTTTGCATGTCTCATCTCACTTAACCTTTACTACTGCCTGAAAAAAGTTTGGATATTAGTCTACTTCTTTTTGATGGATGAAAAAAATATGCTCAGTGAAGTTAATTAAGCAGGACACCAAATCACAGAGCAATGAGTGATGAAGCGTCTGACATCAAATTCAAGCCATCTGTGTCAAACCTACTCTAGTGTACTCTGTTTTTAGATTTATGGTTGAAATTTCATTTGCATGTATGTGAAGTGGAAAGTTCTGGTCTTTCTTGGAAAGGGCGTTGTATCCCGATATTTTGCTGGGCAGACTCAGGTGAAAATTTATGTTTTACTAGAATAGAAAGGGGAAAGGACCCTTTATGTTTCGGGAATATAAATATAACCCACCAAAAATGGGAACTCAAGCGTTGGGTTTGATTTGCTCCCCCTCACTATTTTTAAAATAAGGATATGCACATATTGGCTTGCCGTACTTTTTTTGCTGGTTCCACTGTGGTGACATCATAGAGAGGGAAAATCCCCAAAGAACTTCTTGTGAGGTTCCTGAGGCTCCTTTTTTCGCTTTTGTGGTAGACTCAGGTGGTTGCCCGAGCCTTTCAGCTTCTTTTCGATTGAACTGCCCTTGCTGATTCTTTGGGGGTATCTTGCTGAGTGGACTGGATGCAGCTGCTGATTTTTTGGGGTGGTGATGCTGAATGGATGGGCTGCCGCTGCTCATTCACTTTGGGTTTTTTGCTAGTGGACTGGACTGTGATTTACTGACACGAAGATCGGACTCATCCCCAAAGAAAATATTTTTAAAGGGTCTACTTACCCTTGGCCTGATAACTTTTCTTTTCCACTACCTCTGGAGGGTAGCGGGGGGGAGGGGGAGGGGGAACCCTTAATAAAGTAGGTTGAGAAAAATGTATGGCCCATGTATGGGAAGAGTAAAAAGGGAGGGAGAGGCCCGAAGAGGAGACAAAGAGGGAGGTGGTGGTGGAGGAGGAGGAGGAGAAGGAGATAGATAGATTTGAGAGAGAGAGAGAGAGAGACGGAGAGGAGAGAGAGAGATTATCACATGATGCCCCTGGCCAAGAATGCTTTGGATCGCCCGATGCTTATGGGGTTCTAAGAAACCAAACCTCAAAAATTTTTCTAGTAGAGCAGTAAGCACTTTTAACCATGGCCATCCTTGGCCCCTATCCATGCCTTTTTAAAGGCCCAGATAATGTAAAATTTTTTCTTTTTACTTGTCCCCGTGGTACTTCAAATTCCTTCCTATTAAGCTATCAAGAAACTCTGAATGCTAGGCCCCAAAGCTGTAGCTCAGTGATAGAGTGAAGTGGAAACTTCTGATTTCCCCTTGGAAAGTCAGTTATGTTCAAATGATGTTTTGCTGGGGCACACAGGTGAAAGGGTGAAGATGTTTAGAAGGATCTTAAATTAGCCCAACGTATATTTATATAGTACAACGATTGGATGATATTGGTACACCTGACCAAATTTTTTATTGTCATGTTTCAGTGACTCCATAGAAAGAAAAGGACCAAAAACCTTTGGCGGTGTTCTTTGGGTGCTTCTTGCCATTTCTGTGGGACTCAGGGCTCATGGCAGGAGTAAGTGAGGAAATTTCCGGATATGTTCAGCACAATAGACTATGTGGATTTTCGCTAAAACAGGACCCACATGGGGTTTTGCTGGGTTTAAGGGCCCATGGAAGGCAAAAAAGACCCATGCGAGGACATGTGATTTTTGGGAGGGAGTATAATTAGGACTCAACAGACAGTGAGGGTGGGCTTGCTTTGGTAAACTTGCAATGCTTGTTGGTTTTTGTTTTCTTTTTTGCTTGTCTTCACTTCCTTGAGAGAGGTACTGCAGAGAACTTCTTTTGGGGGTCCCTGCTGGTTCTGGTCACCCTGCTGACTCCTGCTGATTTGGTGGGAGCCTGGCTATTTTTGGGTACATTGTAAACCCGTATACCAATTCATGTTGTCTATTTTTCCGAAAATACTGAACTGGACTGCTGGTATCCTGACAATTGGAGATTGAAATCGCCCCAGAAAATACTTCTAAACAGCATACACCAGAGCCTCTTAGGCTTCTTCTGTATCGACTGCTGTTTCTGAAATTTTTGACTGGTGTTTGAGAGTGGGGTCGAAACTGCCACTGTTGTTCGTGTGAACTGAACTTTGAAAAAATCCTGGGGGGGGCAATGGGGGGGGGGAGGGGGGGGGGCTTGGATTTTTCCCCCAAAGAACTATTTCAAAACATGTCAGCTTTCCCTGTATCATAATGACTTTCTTTTGTTTTGTTTTGTTTTATGAGACAGGGTTTCTCTGTGTAGCCTGGCGTCCTGGAACTCACCTGTGGACCAGGCTGGCCACGAACTCAGAAATCGGCCTACCTCTGTTCCCAAGTGCTGGGATTTTAAAAGGTGTGAGCCACCACTGCCTGGCCCCTAATAACCTTTCTTTTCTGCAACCTCTGGAGGGTGGTGGGATTAGAAGGGAGGTTAAAGCATTTAAGAACCCTTATTAAGTAGGTTTTAAAAAGCTTAAGCCTACAATAGAGTACTTGCCTAGAACTTTTGAGGTTATATATTTAATTCTGAGTAAAAAAAACCCAAAAAACCTACACTTATTTCTTATTGGGTGTGGTGGTACATACCTATAAATCCTGGCACTTGGAAAGGTGAGGCAGGGGTATTATGAGGTCAGATCGTCCTTGACAACATAGTAAGACCTTGCCTTAACAACATCTCCACAATCTGTAAAGTTTTACAATTTGTCCAGTTTAATTCGGGCTGTGGGTTGCTGGCCATGAGGTGCGAATCAAAAGACTTTCTAAGGCTATTTTTAAGTCCCAGAAAAATCTCATGAAGAAGTGAGATTCTCTGAAGAACCAACTAGGAGCAGTTTGATATGAGCAATGAAAAAGTGGCTTGCCAACCTAGCAGGAGCCCAGCAACTCATGATAGATGGTGCCTTTAAGAGCAGGCAGAGGTGTGTTGGAGACTGTAAAGTAGACAGGAAGCTTTTCCACATGGGGCCAATAAAGGGAACAAAGACATAAAGGAGGGAAATACTGAGGGAAAAGGTGGGACGATGTGTAATATACACTTGGAGAAACAAGGGCTTTGAGGTTATCTTGAAGCAGGGGTTGGGAAGTAGCCTGGAATCAGAAAGCTGGAATGTGGCACAGTGCCCATGCTGTAAAGGTTCAGTTAATGGTGAAGAGACAAGAATCTGGATTAAACTTACACTTTTCCCTGGCATTCCTGGGAAACCTGCAATCCCCAGAGACCCCTTCAGGCAGGTAATCCCTTCTTCCCATAGATCCAGGGGAACCCTGGCCTCCCACTGAGTCCTTTGATGATGTTGGACTGTCAGGAGCTCCAGGTGAGCTGGGAACCCTGGGATGCCAGGCTCTCCTTTGTCACCTGGGAAAGAAGCAAGACCTATTAGAAAAAGGCTAGGCAAGAAAAAGTCTATTGTTGGGTGCAGGTGCTCAAAATCCTATTTCAAGTGTGTTCCTCAGGTAAGGCAGAAGCTAGCTTGGGGGGCAAGTGGTGATGGAAGGGTGGTGCCACAGGTGTCATCCCAGCTCTAGTATTGGCAAGCTCTTATCTATGCCTTGCTATCTACCAGGCTATTTCAGGGGTACCAGACTGTGGACGAAAACCTTCATGTCACAGTGGCAATATTATGAGTCAGTCTCAAAGACAAAGGAACCATTAGGAAGAAGAAAGACAGCCTCTGTGAACCTCATAGGTGTTCCACCTGCTGTTTCTGGGGCTGAGCTTTGCTTTTCTTGGAAGGAAATCAGTGATGGCTATAAGTTCTTTCATGAGAATTGCTCCCAAATGTTCCCTGCCTCAGCACTCTGGGCCAGGAAATCCATCGATCCCGCAGAACCTTGAGAGCCTTTTTCTCCTTTGAACCAAAGGTTTAACATTGGAGGTCTTGGACTAGATATGCCAACTGGTCCTGGATCCCCTCTGTCTCCTGAAAGAAGGCAGATCAGGTAGTCATCAGGAGAGTGACAGTTTACACACAAAGTCAAGTTTACACACAAAGCTACACACAAATATGACCTTTCATATTGTTTCTTCCCCACACACACCTCACCAGTTTCGAGACCTTTCTGTTCTCTTCCACACCCCCATCCTCTACTCTGCATTTCTGTGAATGCTCTCTCTTTCTCCAGACCTAAAAGTCACCAGTAACTTTTAGTCCCTACTCTAAATTTTTCTTTCAAGAATGATCTGGAGTGTATTGTGGAGGGCTCCATTTGATTTGAGTAAGTGTTCCCCAAAGATCTCAGTGGTTTAAAAGGCTTCATTCTCAGGCATGATTTCATAGGAAGGTGAGGGGCCTTTTATGTGTGGGGCCAATGTGGGAGAAAGGGCAGTCTATTGAATGTATCTTCTTGAGGGGGACTGTAACACGCTCACTCCTATCTCCTCATTTCTGTTCCCAGCTGCCACGAAGGAAGCTCTGTCCCATGATGCACTGGACCACACAGGTCCAAAATCAATAAGGTCAACTGATCACCCAATGGGATGTCTGCAAACCAAGAACTAAGATAAAACCTTTTCCTTCTTCTTCTTTTTTTTTTTTTTCTTTTTTTTTTTTTTTTTTCTCGAGGGTAGGGTTTCTCTGTATAGCTTGGCTGTCTGGAACTCACTCTGTTAGACCAGGCTGGCCCCGAACTCAGAAACCCACCTGTCTCTGCCTCCAAGTGCTGGGATTAAAGGCGTGTGCCACACCACCGGCAACCTTTTCCCTTCTAAAAACTATTTGTTCTTAGGATTTTTTTTTTCGGTTGTCAAAGACTGACAAACTATAGTCCATAACATGTACTGTTAAATCTTTGGTTTCAAAGAACTTAATGTGGAAGTCCAAACTTTTGCCTAATATGAAGTTGGCATTCATCAGATGAATGACAATGTTGACTAAGCAAAATACGTGTTGAAAAGCAAAGTGGTTGTTTTTGAAATCTCTCTCTCTGTGTGCCTGTCTCTCTGTTTTCTCTTTCTGCTTTGGCCTCTGTCTACTCCAGCCCCTTACCTTTATCTCAGGAGTACCAGCCTGACCAGGTTGTCCCACCTTTCCAAATAACCCGGGAAAATCCCTTTAATCCATCAGCTCAGGAAGACCGGGAAGACCAGGTAACCCAGGAAACCTAATGGTCCAAAGGACCCCTTTTCACACTGTTGAAATTAAGAACTATCTTTTATTATCATTTCTGTTGTACATACAGGAAACAAAGAGAGGGCACAGAAAGGTTGAATTACTCGGACAATGTTACGAGCTAAGAAGTTGCAGAGGAAGAATTTGAATACAGGTTTCTCTAACTCCAAAGTCTCAGTCTTTACCAAGCATGTTAGTTATTATCCATTCTAGGGTTCATAGCACTGAGCACCAGAAAAAAATGAAGACTTGGCCCTTCTACTTGAATTCATCAAGTTCAGAGCACATGTAAGGGCACAGAAAAGAAACAGCTAGTTCTGAGTGGGGAAGAGATAGTGTAATCTTGCCCCTTTGTACTAACTAGCTGTGTGTGCTGCTCTGAGACTAGCCAATTTTCAACTATTTAAATCAGAGATGCTGTACCTAATCACTGCTGTGTCAGTCACAGGAAGATGAGAGTGGTCAGGTCCTCTTGGTATGTGTTGTACTGAGTGATCTTTAAGTAGCTGGCCTTTTCTGTTGATCAGCCCACTGCCTCCATACAGCAAACAGGGTGAGTGACTCATGTTAGGTGACAGTCTTCCTTTAGTATCAGCCTGGTCTAAATATTTGCTCCAAAAAAGCCTGCCTACCTTCTGTCCTGGGCAGAGAAGAGGGGAGGAGGCAAGTTGGGCAGCTTGGCATGCTCCTTTTGGGCAATCCCTGACCACTTTACTGGTCTTCCCAATTACTTCACTTACCCTTTTGACCTGGGATGCCTGGCAACCCAGTGACTCCTGACAAACCTGGGCTCCCTGGAAGCCGGTTGACCCTTGAGGACCAGGAAGACCTTTTATCCCAGGTAGACCTCGTTTTCCAGTTGACCCAGGATGACCTATGTCTCCTCTTTGACCCTTCTTTCCAGGATGACCTGAATGGTTGGTTATAGGAGAGAGAACGCAGGTCAGCTAGTGAGGCTCTGGTCAGATTTTGGCCACTGTTTATTCCTATAGGTTCTCATTGGCTGGCTAGTAGGGGTGTTTGTCCACGGTCCTTTAACAATAACCAAAGAGAGATGCCAAGAAGCCCAGTGCTGAGTTGGTCAGAGCATTAGTACCTACCACCCGGAGAACCACCCTAAATCCCATCACTTCCAGCATGGCACAGTGGTGGGCAGGAAGCAACCACCTTTTAATTATAAAACTTCTTCCTTTATGAATGTGGTTCACACAGGAGCCTCTAAATGGAGCTCTGGAAGCTAGGGTGGCAACTGGGCTCCCGTTTTCCTGGTACTTCTCTACCCTGAATCAAGTTACAATGCTTGTTTCCTGAGCCAATTCAGTGAAGTAGAGGTTAAATCTGAACTGTTGTTCTGGTTCCCAGGGAGTCTTGCATACAGGGTTGCCCTTTTAATCCCCTAAACAACAGTTAAATCAGCCGGTTCCTTGGCATTAGGTTTGAAAGACCCCTATTGCCAAGTATTGTAGAAACCCACAAGACCATTTGGTCTCCTAGGTATTCTGAGTCTTCTTTCACCAGGGCTTGAAGTTGGTCAATGGGATTAACCCCTGAGCTGCTGCTGAAGTTGAATGTCCAGGTACAAAGCAAGGAAATTAAAAACCAAAGGATTAAATCAATGACTACAAAAGTTATTTGGGCTCCCAAAGACCTCAATGAATGGCTGACTTAGTTTTCCATGAAACGAAAAGCATCAAGTAAACTGCGAGCCCCAGGACTCCAGTGGAAGCTATGAGGATAACTCTGCAACAAGAGAGAGAAATACAATGGGACCCAACCTTATAGCAGGGGTTCAGGGATCCCTGGCCTTGTAAGCAAGGCCATGTTATAGTAGATAATCACATAATTCTCCAACAGGAAGTCTTAGTCAGTGAGCTTGTGGGCCGTTTTTTTATTTTAAACCTTTACTCAGCAATTTATAGGAAGACCCCAGAAACAGAAGGATAAAGGAAATAAAAAGGATATTAATGGCTCTGCAAAATAACCTGGTTTCAGTCACTTGGTCAGTGAATGCACGTCTAGGTGGCAGGGTAAGGATGATGATACCAAAACAAACAAAAAAAAAGATGAAACTGCAAATGTTTAGGCTGGAGCCTGTGGGTGTTCCTGAGTGAAAGTCACTATTTGCCCATGGACCCAGAGAGGCATGTTCTCCTGACAGGCAGGCCATGATGGGGGAGGGAAGAGGTCACACTCAGCTCCAGCTTCTCTGTAGCTCAAAGCAGGCTTCCATAGCCCCAGCGAGGGTTTAAACACAATTCAACACAGGGTGGTTTCTTTAATAGAAAAAGGCCAGAGGCAGGCCAAAGCATCAAAAGGGGGTAAGAGGCCCTGGAAGAGGGAAGTTGACAGAGCTTTGTTGTCATGGTTCAGAAGTATGTGTTCTGGTCTGACCCAGCCAGGATGATTCTGGGATTTGAAACTAGAAGAGGTTAGGAAAGTCAAACATTCTAGATGCTGAGCTTGTGTACTGCCACTGTTAGTCCCCAGAATGCCTTAGCCTAAGTAAAGCCTAGCTAAAGTCTGTCAGTTGGGATTCTTCCTTCAATGGATTTACCTGAAATGCCTGGAAGGCCTGGTGCTCCTGGGAGTCCAGATGTGCCCTTGATGTCAGATTGATCAGTAGACCCTGAGGGTCCTGGCTGTCCTGGTGGCCCTGATGTTCCAGGGTTGCCCCGCTCACCCTTGGGGCCTAGCATACCAGATTTCCCATTCAAACCTAATAAAAAGGAGGGGCAGATGTTTTTAGCCTGGTTAACAGGGAGCTTTGGGTCACCAAACCATCTTCCAGTGGAAGGGCTTGGCCAGGAATCACCTCAGATGACATTGTCTTTCTCTCAGCAGCATTGCAAGAAATGTGACTATTGGTTACAGCTACTTTTGAATTACTATGAAAGGAAAATGAACTGCAACCACATAAAGAAAATTGCCCCCCCCAAAAGACACCGAATCAAATGTCATTTTAGCTCCTAATTAACGATGCCAGATTCAGCCATGCAATTTACACACATATTCATGCAAAGACAGCAGTTACTATAAAGCTTTCTGTACACTGCTAAGTAAGGGGTCAAGAAGAGTTACCCTTGGGTCCTGAAAGGCCAGAGTCTCAGGAAATCCTTTGTCCCCTGGCAATCCCTGTAGGCCTTGCTCCCTGAAGCACCATTTTGAGCACCAAAGATTGTCACCAGCAGCTCCCTTGGAACCTGGTAACCCTGGACTGCCAGCTTTCCCAGGGTAGCCATCTTTTCCAGGAAGCCCAGGAAACCCAGGCAATCCCTTCTCCCCACGAGCTCCAGGAAATCCTAAATATACAAAGGCAAAAATACAAAGAACATGGATGGTTAGAAACCCATCTGTCTGGGTAGAGATATGAGATGGATTTCTCTAATACAAAAGCCCATATGATCAGTGATCTCCACTGTTGGAAGACTTGTACAGAGAGGTAGGGACTACCACCACATGAGTGGAAGGAGGCTCTAGTTTGGTGAGGCTGGGAGTAGGCACAGCTCGGCCAGCCTGTTTCTGTTCCTGCGGCTCAATGGTTGCTAAGAACACAAGTCCCACCAAGGTCTTCTGGCCAAGGCTCAGTCTCTCCTACAGTTTTAAACCTTTTGGCTGTCATGACATCCCTCTTCTTGAGTGGACAAAGAATAGTAGAAAGAAATGAAGCAATGATACACACTAGAGCAGGCTTCCCAGGATAAGACTCAAACACTACTAGAACAACTGTGGTTCAGAACTTATAGTAACACACAGATTACTGGCTCTATCCTAAATGTTTCTGCTCACTGGCTATTGTGAACAGGCTGAGAAATTTGTATGACTTATCAAGTTCCCAGGTGATGTAGGTGCTGAGCCAGGGAATGCAGTTGGAAACCAGCGGGACACTGCAGTCCTGTGGAGCTCAGGTTGGAACATCTCTGGAAAGGAGAGGAAATGAGTAGCTTCTTTTTGGACTGATGTGAACTTCCTTCCTTGACCTCTAAGAAAGTTCATCTAGGATATTGCCACAGGACTGTAAGCAGACAACTGCAGCATCCTGGCTTTGTCTCTAGTGGCTTTGTGAAGTATCAGTGTCTTTATCTGAGAGTTAAGGGATTGACTCCATTGGTTTTTCGTGGCATTTATTGCCATGTTCTGCTCTCGCTCTATGGCATCTTTGCCTGGAAGTAAATTCAAACCATCTCAGTCAAAAACCAGGATGCAGACCTAGCTCACTGTCCTCAATGGAGGATGGGGGATGAAAACAGTCCAAACATGACAGCCAACAGGGGGGAAACTGATAAAACACCTTCCTTACCTGCAAATCTGGGAGATGTATTAACCCTGGACTTCCGGCCCTCCTTTGCTTCCATGAATGCCAGGCTTGCCTGGAAATTCCAGGGAGGCCCCGAGCTCCCTTAGAGCCCTAAAAAACCCAAATGTATGTAGTGAGTAGAAAGGAATACTAGGCATGGATAGGCTAGTTGATAATGTCTGCTTAAGAATTCTATTTCTTTGCTGGCTTCTCCAAGTTCTCATTTCCTCACAACACACTCTCCAAAAGCCATTACCTCAGTTGCTGAGGAATCCTCAGCAGAACCCTCATGTGCTATTGGATCCGTGCTTCCTTGGATTCAAGGCCCTTAAATTGTGCTTACCTTTTCTGGCCTCATTCCATACCTGGGAATCCAGGAGCTCCAGGGGATCCGATGGACCATATGACCCAGGAAATGATACAAGGCAAGGTGTTCCTGTAAATGATAACACGTGGAACTGTGAGTTCACAAGTCAGAGAAGAGTTTCTCTTACATGCTCCTTTTTTTTTTTCTCTTCTATTCAGTGGATAGTTCTGTTCTCCCCATCCAGTAGCTAGGAGGACACACAGAAAGCTTGACCTGAGAAGCTCTTGGGAGAGAATACGAGTACAAATGCTTATCTTTGTTCTTAGTGTTCAGGGTACCAGAATACTACTTAATTGAACCCTGGAGCCTGACAGGCAAGCAGTCACCTAGGGCAGAGGGTGTTACCTAGCAAGTATTCTTAGAGGTTGCCTGTTCAGGAACAGCAGTGAGCAGCAATTGTCTTTCACCATTCCCTTAGATATCTCTCTCACTAGGGTGGGTACTTGGGTTTGAGCACTAAGGATTTATGATGCTGTATTATTAGAGTGGATAATTTGAAAGCCATGACAATTAGAGTTCACATCTGAACTTTTTATTTTTTAAATTGCATGCATGTGGATGTTTTGCTTGCACATGTGTCTGTGGCTGGTGCCCAAGGAAGCCATAAGAGGGTTTTTGAATCTCCTGGAACTGGAGTTATAGATGATTGTGAGCCTCCATGTAGGTGCTGGGAATAGAGGCCAGGTCCTCTAGAAGAGTAGCCAATGCTCTAAAACCACCATGCCAACTCTAGTCCTATTTTTTTCTTGCAAGGAGAGTTTCCCCAAACCATAAGGCTTTTAAAATGCAGTTCATTTTGAGTCTACCAAAATGTATTGGTCATTCATGTTCAGATATGTGTATATCTAAATTAGGGAAACACATAAGACCCCTAGTCGTGACAAATTTGTGACTCCTCAGCTCCTTATTGGAAAACTATAAACTCTGCTACTTAGGGAATAGAGATAGTCAATTTCAGTATTTGAGGTATTGAAATTAGCATGCACAGTCTTTTCTGTAGAAAATTCTTCTTTGCTCATTCATACTGCAAATAAAGCGTCTATAGGATCACAGAAGGGAGGTTTTAATAAAACTACCAGTGACAGACTGTATACATACAGACTTTCTCAAGTGCTATGCTAACTAAAATTAGCCTGTCCTATTAAACAATTTCACCAAGGTCTGTTTTAAAACCACAGAGCCAAGAGTTCCAATAAAACTTTGTAGCATTTGTTTGTATTTAAAAAACCAAAAAAACCAAATACATGACTCTAAAAACTACCTGTACAGCCTCAGATTATTTTTGAAAACTATGCATAATGCCTATGATTCATACTGGTTACTCAAATAGCTGGCATTCCTCCTTCCACTCACTCCTGCTTTCCAATATGAAGTCTTGCTTTTCTTTTAAATCACTTGTTTTAGTTGTAAATCAATATTGAGACTTGAACAGTGTAATGTACTGGTTATACTGGGCCCAGGAGCCAAACAGAACTTACTTCTGTATTAGACACCTGTCTGGGAAAAACTTAAGTTCTCTGAGCCCGGTGTGTCCAATGGCATGTGTGAGGAGTGCATGAGACAGAGATAGAAATACTTGATGTGGTGCCTGGCACCCTGACGCATGCTCAGTGAATGGCAGTTCTTATCTTCCTTAAGGAGAGATCATCAGAGGAGCTCCTGTAAGTCCATCCCCTGCTTCTGCCTGTGAGACATTATGCTCCTGTGGCCATATTCCCACAGGTATAAAGGTGGCCAGAAGCATGAATCCTCTTGCATGTGTTTTCATACCCACCTCCTTTATGTCAGACACTGAGGTGGCAGAACTAGTTTCTGAGAGTAATTTGCCCATTGTAGAAATGTATGCATCGAAAGTTACCTTTTAATGAGGTGCTTCACAAACACACACACACACACACACACACACACACACACACACACCCCCAGAGTGGGAGAGGGAGGGAAGAGAGAGAGAGAGAGAGAGAGAGAGAGAGAGAGAGAGAGAGAGTTAGTTCAATTCTTTACTCTTCTGGGGCCCAGAGTTTTTGAATGAAAAGAAAAAAATTATGAGGGGGATCCCTCATAATTATAATTCAGACATAGAAAGTCTGTATTGTATTTCCCCAAGGAGGGGTTTAAAATGGTGGGAACTTTAAAGACTTTACATTGTACCATATCTGGCTTTTACCATTTATTGCCTTGTTTTGGGATTCTCACACCTCAATTCAAACCACTCTCAATAAAGCAGAAGTCAGCTCTAGCCATGCTATGCTTTAGAAGTGCAACAGATGACCACATTATTCAGAATTTTCACCATGAATGTCAAAATTCATCTTTAGAATATATATAAAGCACCTCTAGTACTCTATTTGTTCTGAGGCCAAATAATAGAGACCAGAATTGCTTGGCTCCTTGCACATGCATCTTGCAAGGCAAATTACACTCAATAAGTTCAGTGAATACAATTAGTTAGAGATTGGTCAATCCATCAACATGTGATGTAAAGGAAGTCAGCTCCTCTCAGGGACTGCATACCCACTTCTATTGGTTCCCAGGAAGTATGTGCTAAGGAACTCTTAAAGCAGTATCAGTTGCCAATGGCAACCTCTACATCCCAGCCTCACAATTACCCTGCCTCCAAAAAAGAGTGCAATGTAAGACACTCTGAGAGTCAGAGACAAAGGTAAATAGATGAATTTCTCTCTGCTGTAGCAATAATCACCCAGACCAATCAAGGATAGAGAAAATAAAAAAGATATGTTTGTTGAATCCTAAGGGAGGTCTTGTGTACAGACAAGATATACCTACCTGCCAACCACATTCATCGTGAGGATTAAGTAGAGTGCTGGCACTCACACATGATCAAGTATACAGAAGCCACTTGCAGTAATAACCTGAATGATAGATTACATTGAGAATTTGGAGCCATAGCTTCTATGGGGACTATAAGCTATCAATGTACCCAGAGTTTGTAATAATTCACACCAGTGGGTCAAAGAGCTTTTGATGACTACATGCCCTTCCCTGCCAATGCAGATGTCTAATCCTGGAGTACCACTGGTAGGAGTGGGCAACAGTTAGGAACATCTTACTTTTTGTGGTAATGGAAATGGCTATAATACATGAACTAGAAGCCTCAAAGTTGTGTTTAAATGATTGGAAAGAACACTACTTTTAGTGAGTTATATTTAACTTCTATAGATAAAAAAAGAGGTAACATTCTAAATGAAGTATTTTCTACGTGTGGTGGTATACACTTTAATCACAGTACTCAGGAGGTGGAGGCAGGTTGATCTCACGGTCAGCCTGGTCTATAATAATGAGTTTCTAGGACATCCAGAGCCATGTAGAAAGACCCTGTCTCAGAGAACCAACCAACCAACCAACCAACCAAACCAACCAACCAACCAAACCAACCAACCATATAACACCCCCAACATGAAAACTAAATAAAATATTTGTTTGAAATCAGGTTCTTCAAAAAGTAGATTTTTCTATATAAGGTGCCTTCCAGGCTAGGCTTACTAGCACTGTCTCTTGAGAACTTTCTGTGTCCAGGAACTAGTAATGTTTAGGATAGAAATGATCCCACAGGTTTTCTTCCTGTTGCTGCAGGCTCATCTCAAACAAAGAAATAGACTGTTGATAATATCCAAAAGACTTGAAGACGTACAAGTTTATAGGCATCATGCATTGCAACTAAATTTAAAATCTGGTTACCTTCAAAATGGACTGACCTAGAATGATCCATCAACAGTTGAAGAGCATAGAATGTCCATGACTAATATCCCTGGGGAATACAGTAGAAGTAAATCTATTGTTGAAACCAGAACTTCTCAAAGGAAAACCAATATTGTTCGATAAGATATGGCCTAGGGAAGTAGAATGCTTTCCAAACTTGTTCAAGGCCCTTGGTTTCAAGAATTTTGAATGCAGTATTAACCTGTGCCACCATGATTATTACATAAATTAAGATAGATTTTAAATATGAACATATAAGACACGCTATTTTTTATTTTTTATTTCTTAATCACTCAAGGTTATTAGGAAGGGCTTTTCTTCTGCAAGTAAATATTAGTCTCTTAAGGAATACTCTGCTCTGCTAAGCAGGTTGTGAGGGTAAGATGTATTATCTTCTTTAGTAGCTAGAGACTTTACAATGTTGTTGTTAAAGGGAAACCATTAGTAGAAGTGGGCATAATTTAAATAATAACTACATGTCAAGGGAAGGCTAAATGGCAAAAAGTACTTTATTGTCTATAATGTACATAAATATAATTTAACTGGGGAAAGTCAGCAAGGAATAGAAGAGAAACTATTTAGGAAATATCTTTTGCTCATCCATCCAACCATCCATCCATCCATCATCCATCCATTCCTCTTTCCAAAAACATATAGGTATTTGATAAACTAGGTATGGGATCAAGAGAACTTACTAGCAAGAAGATAAAGGAAATTATGGGAGGCATTTCCAAGTGAGAATAGAGAACCTTAAATTTTTAAACATTGATGACAATTAGAAGTGTGATACCACTAATAGTAAGAAGTGTAGTGTCACTAATGGAAACATAGAAGTCACAGCACACAAGAACTGGATGGACAGGTGTTCTGACTGCACAAAAGTCAAGTTATGGTATGGAACCTTCATAATATACAAGCAGGAATGTTGCCTATTATAATTCTCAAAAATGCAAGTGGTAAACTAACTTATCTAAAGGTGAGGAAGTTAGGTATCATATAAAGACTAGGTTAGAATCTCTGACCAATCTGAAGTTCTGTCAGTTGGGAAAGCGTTTTTGTCTGCTGATCATACAACTTAGAGAACTATTTATCAAACTGTTCACAAACTAGTTTGATTGGAAACATAGTCATCCATCTGCTCCTTGAATTTTTCTATGGACTATGAGCTCATAAACTGTCTAGCTCTGTGACATTTTCAGACAGCTCAAGTAGCAGAGTCCTCATTAAGCAGAGCTGAGATCCACATTGTTCTACCTTCTGAACTTATCATAATACACTTATGATCCATTTCCTATTTTAAAACCCTTGAGGATTGGCTGTAGTGATTACAGCTAGTCAGATCTCCTTTTATGACGCATTTCATGCATATGAGTCAGAGTCATTCTACAAAAGGTTGATTTTCCAAGTCCAAAACTATCTGATTGTATGACTCACCTTGAGCTCCACGGAAGCCTTGTTGCCCTGGTAACCCATCCACTCCTTTATCTCCAGGAAGTCCACGGGGCCCAGGAAGTCCTGGCAGCCCAATTCCTGGTGGTCCAGTTGGACCATCATGGCCCTTTTCACCGGGAAGTCCTGGTAACCCCCTTTCCCCTGGGAAGCCAGACCCACCATCTCCCTAGAAAACAAAGAAAAAGAAAACAAAAGATCATTTTAAGACTTATCTGAAAAGGCTTCTAACCACAGGAAAGAGGTAGTCAGTGAACAATGTTTTGTGAAAATTCTCCATCATTTTAGTTGTTTATTGATCAACCTCTGAGTTTTAGAGAAAATGGGTCTTTATCAACTCTGGTTAACTCTTTATAAAAGGTTCTAGATGGGGCTAAGGCAGTGATTCTTAATCTGTGGGTTACAACCCCATAGGACTTATAGATCAGATATTTACATTACAATTCATAGCAGCAGCAAAATTACAGTTATAAAGTAGCAACAGAAATAATTTTATGGTTGGGTGCCACCACAACATGAGGAACTGTATTAAAGGGCTGCAGTGTTAGGAAGGTTGAGAACCCCTGGTCTAGGAGAAGAATCATTGAGTCAACATTTCAGGGGACTCGGGCTCCCTGGTTTACCTTATTCCATAAGGTAATGCCCAACAGATCGTCCCTAAGTCCAGTAGGGTGATTGATAGGACTAATCATTCAGGGATGATCTACTTACTTGAATGCCTGGGAGGCCTGGTAAACCTGGTATTCCATCCTTGCCTGGAACTCCTGCCAAACCTGGGGTCCCCTGAGGACCAGGATCACCTTTATCTCCTGACATTTTTGATCCTCTACTGACAGTTGGTTCTCCTTTCTTTCCTTTGAGGCCGGTCTGACCTCTAGGTCCAAATAGCCCCTGACAATGAAACAAAAGACAATAATCAGGAGATGCAGCCTTCATAGAACTCTGGTGCTTAGCAAAGATAGGACCTGAAACAGGTGCTTTGAGGATATTTTTGATACTGTTCTGGGTATATGATTATATTGCTGTCTTGGGTAATTACTTCACATTTTCTGTATCTTTTCTAAATTTTGAAATCTGTGAGGATTGAACATTATCTTAATCCCTAAGCAGAATCACCCAGTCAGGCAACTAAGTTAGCATAAGGAAGGAAGGGAGAGAGACAAAGAGATTTTTAGAGACCATCTGGTCAGATTTCTTCATGGAACAAATCAAAAGCCCATAATTTTGTTTTGATTTTGTTCATTTTCTAAGTTGCTCTCAGTTTGCTCTCTGCAGAAAAATTTCTCCATTTTATCCATCAACACAATTTCCAATTAGAGCTTACACTTAAAAATGAGTGCTTATAGCTTTTCCATTGTTGAGGGAGTTTCTTGTGTACCCGATTAACACTGCAATTTGTTACTTGCCAGTGGTAAACAAGAATTGATTTGGCTAACTGCATGAAGTTAAGCAAAATCTCCTGAGATTGTTTTGACAGATTTGTTTTATTCCTCTTTCCTTCATGTGTCTTAGGAAAGTGATTGATAAGGAGCGAAGAACATTTGAAATCCTTAATTCCTCCCTGTGTGCTGAAGACCTTAAATAAGACTTACTGGAGTCCCTGCAGGGCCAGATGTACCCCTAGAGCCTGAATCTCCTCTAGTCCCTTTAATACCCTGTAGACCAATGGGACCTTGAATCCCAGGCAGGCCTGGTTCCCCACGTGGTCCAATGTTGGGGGCACCACCTTCACAAGCACAAAAACCAGAGTCTCCTGAAGGAAAAACAGACAACATCAAATAAACTCCTGGAAAAAGAGTGACTTAGTTAGCCTCCCTTGGATGGAAATCAAATAGCTCACTGTTTATCAGAAGGCACCTGTGTTACTGAGTCTGTTTTTTACTAGCCTGAGATGAGGTCCCGCTATCACGGAGCCACATGCTGAGAACCACCTATTGCCATTTCAATAACTGCAAGTCTAGAATCTAATTCTATATATATATATATATACTTATGTGACTGATGGTAGGAGTTTCAGTGAAGTGCATTAAAAAAACAAAAAAAACAAAAAAACAAAAAACAGGTCTCATGTGTGCAGGTTGGCCTCAAACTCAGGCAGCTTCAATTTCTGATCCTTCTGCTTCTACCAGGAGTGATTGCAAATGTGTGCCATCCAGATCAGTTTCAGCAAAGCACTTTTGAAGACATGCCAAGGAGTCCTAAGTACACAACCTAACAATCTACAGAGATTCCATGAGCAGCGTCTTGAGTGAGAAGTGACAAATGTGGGTGGCTGCATTCTTCTATGATCCTATGATCCCAAAGGATCTCTTCTTACTCTTAGGAAACTGGGATCTTGGAAATGCTGAGAGAATGGTCTGTTTTTCAGACCATAAATGCTCTGCAATCCTAAGCAAGGGAGAGTTTGGATTTTTTTTTTTCATATTAGGAATGTTTATCTAGCAAAGTCTATGTAAATATTTAAAAATCCAAAGACTACTAATTCTGAAGCATTTCTGACCCCGAGCATTTTGTATTTTTCAAGGGTGATCTTAGATACCTGCTCTGGATGAACCACTTGTGATATTGGTTTATAAGGCATCTTGCCGGGACCCAATTCACTTTCCTGAAGTCAGGCGGCTTTTCTATGCTTCAGGTCTTGACCTACACAGAGTCCTCATGCTAATGGTGTTGGGGAGCAGTGTTTAGACAAAGTCTTGCAAACTGGGATTAGAGGTGCTGGTCAGCACCCTGAGATGCTGACAATAGCTTCAGTAGGCTTGAGGGGTGGAAAGAGTGGCCCATAAGCCTCTTTTTGACCTGTGTGACTGCAATTTCCAGCTTCATTCTGAGAGCCCTAATTAGAGCACGTCTAACAGTCCTGTACCCTAACCTCTCAAGAGCTTACATTCAGGTCTCCAAGGCTATTGTTTTGATCAATCCCTTTAAAGCTTCTCTAGGGATTTTTTTTGGAGGGGGAGGCAGAGACAAACAAAATGACCTTTTACTCCTTTGAGGCCTTGATGTCCTTTAGGACCTTGTTCTCCTTGGAGACCAGGGAACCCAGGCTCTATGCTAGGCAGGGGTCCAGTCTCAAATGTGCGACCTGCAGAGTTTAAAAGAACCCAAAATGTTAGAGGCTGGTGTAAGCCTAAGGACTCACCTCAATCTTGAAGACTTGGGTACTTGAGGCTCAACACATAGAGTAGAGTAGGAGAAAAAAAATCCCAGCCTAAGATCCCTGCCAAGTCTGCTGGGAAGAGCCAACAGAACTCTCATTTGGGTCCACACACTCTCCTAGCAGAATGGTGACTGTTAGGTTTCACACACTGCACTTGATTCTGGGCACTCAGAGACGAACAAAGTAACTCAGTAACTCAGCAGTGCCAATCTCTATCCCAGAAAGTTTCCTCTGGGCAAAAGAGGAAGCAGGTGCCAGTAGTAGTTGTCAGAGCATTAGACTGCAAAGAAACAGGCTGGGCAATACTTCAAGCCTTTCTCTCACAATCCAGAATCCCATCTAAGAAGAACAGGCTCTGCATGGATATGCAATTTTATCTATCTATCTATCTATCTATCTATCTATCTATCTATCCATCCATCTATCTATAACTCGTTGCCTTGCACATGCCAAGAAATCCCTATCAAACTGGGCTACACTTCTAGCCTCATAAAGGATTTTAGCAGACACCTTGAGGATCTAGGCATGGCTTCTCCTTCCTCAGATTCTCAGACCACCTAACTGGAACTCTGCTGAGTACAGCAAACTCAGAAAATCCAGTTCTGCTTCCCTAGAATCTTGCAAGCCAAAGTCCTGGTGGTGAGAGGGTATGTAATGGGACAGGAGGTAGAGAGTGGGGCAGGGGTTGCTGTGGGCACTAAGCTGTGTAGGATAGAAGGATGGTGAATAAAGAAGTTAGTGTTTGATCATCAGGGTGCTAGCTTGCTCATTTCATATCCAAATGCACACTCCAGTGCCGTTGCTGTCAGTAATGGTAGAGCTGATACAGATGGGGTCGGGCTTTTCATTGCTGCCTGTGGTGGTTTGAATAAGCTTTGCCCATGGGAAATAGAACTATATTAGGAGGTGTTGCCTTGTTGGAGGAAGTGTATCACTGTGTAGGTGGCTTTGAGATCCTTTGCTCAGACTCTAACCAGTGCACAAAAAAGACCCTCTTCCTGAGCTGTCCATTAGACAGTCTGGCTGCAGTTGGATCAAGTTGCAAAATTCTGGGCTACTACTCCAGTACCATGTCTGCAGAGATGCTGCCATTTTTCCTCCCATGAGTATAATGGACTAAACCTCTAATTAATACACTGCCCCACCGATGTTAGCTATTCTGGTTGAACTGTTTCTCCTTGAGGGGCCCCCTCAAAATCATAGCAGTTCTATATCATACCAGTCTCAAATTTATGTTTTTAAAGGAAAGAATAACTTACCAGGTGGGCCTGATGGGCCTGGCAGGCCTGGTAAACCTGGCAAACCAACTCTGCCAGGTAAGCCAGCTTCTCCAAAGGTGGTACGTCCTGAGTTTCCTTGGTCTCCTTTCAGGCCTGGAAATCCCCGAGGCCCTAGGGCACCTGGAAGACCTAGAAGGGGAAGCCCACACAAAATGCTAACCGTAGCACCCTACTGCTTGGGTATATTTCAATCTGCAGTGTATATACAAAACACAAGGAAAGAATTTGGGAAATAATTTGCTCTTCTCTTTCATGACAGTTAGGAAAGTTTTGGGGGATCAGTTAGCCTAACTGTTAGGGAAACTGTGGCTAACATGTGAGGGAAAGCTAGGTTTTCAGTCTCACTGTTCATTTGTTCTACTTTAGTGCTGGGTCCAACTGTGCCCTCCTATGAATGGCTGCCTTAGAAACACAAATATCCTTATGGGACCCCTGTCCAAGGAATTTAGAAACTAGTGACATTAATAAACCCACATCTGAGGGTTT
This sequence comes from Mastomys natalensis, assembly GCA_021653895.1. NCBI lineage: Eukaryota > Metazoa > Chordata > Mammalia > Rodentia > Muridae > Mastomys > Mastomys natalensis. The sequence goes on from JAJTUV010003166.1 coordinate 252,688, forward strand.
ATATTAGGGACAGCTCTGTCTTCTAGATTCATGCTCTTTCTCTGCCATATAGAATGACATACAGCTCCTGCATTGCTTGGTTCAAGGGTATCATCCATAGGATGCTGGGGGCATTTTGTGCTACGGGGGGGGGGGGTCTGGGTACAGATTCATCTTATCTATCCATCTATCTAGTATATCATCTATATCTCTATATTCTATCTATCTCGTGTTGAGATAGAACCCATTGCCAAGGAATTATCTTCAACTGAGCTTCACCTTTAGCTACCCACCATGGAGACTTTTAGTAGCCACCTTGAGGAGTCAGGCATGGCCAGCTTCTCGTTTGTTAAAAACTCTTGGTAAGTATAAGATTGGATGACACATCCAATGAAGAGTGAGTGAGAGAGAGCGCTTCAACCACCCCACCCAGATCTCTAGTTACTTCCAGCCTCAATGGCCATCTGGAATTGTCTTTCTATCTGTGATACTCATTTATCTCAACAGAAAGCTGCTTACCTAGGCCCTCTCTACACATACATTAGCTTTGAGCTAGTTATGGGAGAATTTACTGACCAGTCTATCTTTCCTTTGACCTTGGCTAGGCATGTTATTGGATTCCAAGTTACGGAGGAAGATGTTGGGAATTAGAGTACAGAGAGGACTGTTCAATGCGGAGAGTGGATTAGTCTGTTTCACCTGTTAGCGATGGGAGGCCAGGGGTGCCAGAAGGGCCACGTTGGCCTTGGATGCCTTCATCTCCTCTAAGGCCTGGGGGGCCTGGCATACCAGGGTCTCCAGGATAACCTGGTATTACAGTGAAAAAAAGGAGTAAATAAACACAATGGCTCACACTGGCTGCAAAATGCTCGACAAGAGATGCGGGGGAAATACCATAGGCCTGGCAGGGTCTTTGTTGTTATTCCCAGGTCTCCTACATGCTAATGGTCTTAATTGACAATGAGCCTACAAGAGATTAGGCTCTGATATTATTTTACTTTTTAACTGGATCTCACATAATTCAGGGTGGCCTTGAATTTACTTTCCTCCTGTTTCAGACTTCCAAGGTCTGGAATCATAAGCACATACCATCATAGCAAGTTACTATTAATACTTAAAAACAAGCTGACGGGCCCAAGTGAGGACGCCTCAATCCCACTTGGGAGGGAGAAGAAAGCAATCACAAGGGGGAGGGAGGGACCTGGGTGGGAAGGGAGACAGGACAAGGGTCGAGAAGAGAGGGAACTTGATCTGGTATTGGGTTGGGGGAAAGGACTGAAGCACTGAGGGCCAGCAGAAAGAACTGAAACAGACAACTTTGGGGGGTGGTAGGTGGTAGGTGGTAGGTGGGGGAACCCTCCAGAATGCACTAGAGACCTGGGAAGTGAGAGATCCTCAGGCATCAAAGGAGGGACCTTAGATGAAATGTCCTACAGTGGGGAGAGGGAACTTGTATAGCCCACCTCCAGTAGAAAGACAAGGCATCAAGTAAGGGATGGGGTTGCCATCCCACAGTCAAAACTCTGACCCATATTCGTTCCTGTCTGAAAGAACTGCAGGGATGGAAATGGAGAGGAGCCTGAGGAAAAGAAGGTCCAGTGACAGGCTCAAAGTGGGATCTACCTCAAGGAGAGGCCCCAAGGCCTGACACTATTACTGAGGCTATGGAGCGCTCACAAAAAGGGACCTATCGTGACTGCCGTCTGAGAGGCCCAACAAGCAGCTGTAAGAGTCAGATGTAGATATTTGCACCCAACCAAGGAAAGAAGCTGCTGACCCCTGTGGTTGAATTAGGGAAAGGCTGGAAGAAGCTGAGGAGGAAGGTGACCCTGTAGGAGGACCAGCAGTCTCAATTAACCTGGACTTCTGAGATCTCTCAAATACTGAGCCACCAACCAGGCAGCATACACCAGTTGATATGAGGCCCCCAACACATATACAGCAGAGGACTGCCGGGTTTGGCCTCAGTGAAAGATGATGCACCTAACCCTCAAGGGACTGGAGGCCCCAGGGAGTTTAGAGGTCTGGTGGGGGTGGAGGGTGGGGGTTGGGGACATCCTCGTGGAGACAGAGGGGAGGGGAGGAGGTATGGGATGGGGAACAGTTAGAAGGTGGACTGGGAGAAGAATAAAATCTGGAGTGTAAAAAAAAAAAAGATTAAATAAAAAGAAAAAAACCCTGGTCTTGTTAGAGCCTTACTTTTCTGAAAAGACCTAGAAAATACTAGGAAGGTTCTTCTACTGCTGTTGCCTTAAATGTCTACTGTTGAGGTTAAGACAGTTAAAAACGCTTTTTACAGTATTGCCATAGGTTTCCTGGGAGTAGAACTCAGAAAGCTGCTATCATCATGGAGCATTTAGATATTTGGCAGAGGCAAAAAGGAAGAGTAGACCACACCCAGTGACTAGGATAAGGATGGAAGAGGACAAACTTTCTAAGTATCATACTGCTCAGGTCTCTTAGCTAGATCAGCAGCAGGCTTGGGACCATCTACATGAGATCCTGCATATTCTATAGTCTTAGGCTAAAGGCAGCCCAGCTGAGGAGGCTATCAATCCTTCTTTAAGCATTACCAGGAGAACCTTACTGTCAACTAAATTTAGGGGTAGGAAAGCCCAAATTCTTGTCTTGATGGATCAACACACACACACACACACACACACACACACACACACACACACACAAGAGAGAGAGAGAGAGAGGAGAGAGAGAGAGAGAGAGAGAGAGAGAGAGAGAGAGAGCTAGACTTGGCTTGTCTGTTTAAGAGATTAGAATTTCATTCATTCAGTAAGTTCAGGACCCATGAGTGGCCCTTGATACTGTCAGGAATCCAGTGGCTGACAATGTATCTTTTCAACAATTGCAGTAGATCTAGAATTTAACACTTTCTTATTGCTTCTCCAATCAAATCAACAAAGAGTTGCACCTGAGATCTCAGCACCATCTGCATCAGTGTAACTGTCTGGACCTCGGACACCAATGGCTCCCTTTTCACCCTGAAAAGATTAAATAGATTAAACACAAAAGATGCCTTGGCCCCATCACTTAAGATCTATGTGCCTTCAAAGCAAACCAGGAAAGTAGAAAATTCTTTCCTCCTTGAGTCCTGATTTCCAGGGTCATCTAGTTCAGAGGTTAATTTCTAAGGACAATAAATTGAAGTTGAAGGCGACACAAGGTAGTTGGATCTGCACATTTGATCTGCGAATTTGTCAAGGACTAGGGCTCTCAGATTTCTTTTGCAACACCACTATAAGACAGTCTGTTTCTGGACTGGGAAATGTATCACAGCACTGATAACATAGCTAAGGAGAAAACTGAATTTTAATCTTTTTCTTCTGTTCTCAGTAGGTCTAAGATTCTAAAGGCTACTATCCTTGTTTCAATAGTGGCAAAGGAAGTCTAAAGAGTCCTCATCTCCACAAATATAGACTCAACGACTAAAATCTTATTCAGAGAAATACCCAGAGTGGGTGTTAGGGTAGGCAGTAAGAGGATGCATTGTCAGTAGAGGAATTTAAATGCTAAATATTGGTAACATCTGAGGAATGGTTATCAGCTTTATGTACAGTATGGGGTACATGCATTTCTTAAGAAAATAATATGACATCTAAAACATCAAAATATTAAAAAAATACTGTATTTCATAAGTAGGCATTTATAGGAATCCCTCACTTTTTCACTTTTTCAAATCTGGGAGTTGTACTTTCCAATGATATTACCTTAATTCCTGGGAACCCGTTAGTCCCAGGAAAACCTGAAGTCCCCTTCTTTCCCTGTGATAGAAACAGAGTTATCACTTAGTCCATGTAAAGTACACAAAGTGGGCTGGCCTGTGGATTAGGCCAGGGCAAATTGTACAGGGATTTTGCAGTCATTCAGAGTGTGTACAGCTTTGTAAATTTCTTCAGATGACAATATGGCACCGGGTTGTCAACTTGCATATTAAAGTTCACAAGAGTAACAAGAGTGAGGAGACAAACAGGCTAGCCTTGCTAATTCTTGATAACATGGCACTATACATTACTGCACAACAGCGAAGAAAAAACACAAAATGTAATGTAATAGTGGTTATCCATCCTTTTGGGTGAAAACAATAAAACAACAACAAAGAAGGAAAGTCCCTAGGATTATAAAATTATGTTTTTAAAGAGAGTGGATGATTTGCATTAAAAGCAATGTTTCCATTTGGCCATGTTAAAGAAAGCAAAATGATCTTTTGATTAGGATTTTGTATACTAAGGCTTTATAGATATTATTCAAAATACCTGTATCCCTGGATGTCCTTGTATTCCTTCTGAACCCAGGGGACCCTGTAAATTGAAGAACCATTCTTTAGAAAGATGAATATATCACACTTGGGAAAGAATCCTGCTAGACTCACATAACAAAGTTATGCATAGTACTAAACCCAGGTAAGAAAATCGTTCTAAACTTGGCCTAATGACTTTCTTCTAAGCATTAAATCCACTAGATGAATAGCTTCATGGAACATTTTAAAAGAGTTAAGTACAGAAACATTAGAAGGCCCTTAGTAGAAAGGTTGGATGGTATTGTACTGCACTGGTTCCAAGTCAGAGGATTCTAATAGACTATCAGATGACCTCTTGTCTGCTACCACAAACATATTTTTTATTGGTGGTTATTAGTTTTTCAAGACAAAGGATAAGGATAGCAGATAAGGAAATAACAGAGCAATGAGATATTGCTAAATACTCAAAGAGACTTAACATCCTCATTGACAAATTAAAAGCACAATTGTCTAAAACATAAAAGTTGACCAATTTCTTATAACCCAAGATATTAGTTCCTGAAAGCAAAAAAATCCAAAGGAATGACTGTTATGTTTCCATTCAAAATAAGATATTTTTAGAAAGTGCTGACTCCAAACGTTATTCACGGTGTTCTAGACGTTTTCAGACTTGTTTATGTCCTATAAAGATTACACTTGGCTCTCTTCTATTCCTGTTCTACTTCTTGCCTATATTCCCTTAGGCATAGTAAAATAAAAGCAAGAAAACATACACACCATTATTTAGCTCAGAAGAAAATTATATATGAATTTAAGAAGTGCAAGTAGACTTTGCAGACACCTAGGTGTATTGGTTATATCATTCCTTATTCAAAGAAGCCATTTAGTCAAGAGAATGGGGATAAGTGGAGAGGCAAGACTACCAGAAAGTCGAGAAGAGAAATAAAGAAGCTTAGCTAGTCATCAAGTTTCATAAGTAAAGGACCAAACAAGAAATATATGAAGACAAGAAAGAGCTACATCTCTTTCAATTAAAGAAAAAGCAAAAGAAAAGAAAATAGATCAGGGGACTTGACAAACACAGGCAAATGACACTCCAGGTTCATACCCTAGGTCCCGGCAAACCAAGGATCCCCCTTTCTCCTTTTTCTCCAATAGATCCAAATTCCTGAAGGAAAAGAGAAGCCACAAATTATATTACTCATTTTCTCATTGGGAAGAAGTTGGTGGCACATACCTGTAATTCCAGCTCTTTGGAGGCAAATGTAAAAAGATTGTGAGATGGCAGAAGATACATAGTGAATGTCAGGTCAGACAAAGCTACTTAGCAAGACTATATTTCAATCAAACAACCAATGAATCAATTAGTCAATCAACCAACCAACCAACCAACCATCCAACCAACCAACCAACCAACCAATCATTTCCTCACTGGTTGCCTGGCTCCATTCAAAGGAAGGAGGCAATTTCAAATTAGCTCTACTGATTCCTTAGGGAACACTCTATTTTTTAGACTATTGATGGTTACCACGTGCCTTTAGAAGTTAACGCCTTTACCCCTAAACACTCCTTTTTTTTTCTTTCAGCAGCTATTCTTTATTGAAAATTGTATTACTCTTTAAACATTCAAGTTGATCACCAAATGCATTCTTCTGTAAAGCCTTTGACTTCAATTAAAATGTACCAATCCCAGTCAGGAAAGGTTTACAAACATCCAGTTTTAAAATCTGTGTTGGATTTTTCTGTGACTTTGACAAAGTTGCTGAACTGGGGGAGGGGACAGATACAATATGTTTCCATCAAAATGCACTACCTCATTTTATCCTAGATAGCATATGGCATTTACCAACAGATACCCCTAAACACTCTTGCATGCCCTTGTTGCATCATAAGCAACGGCATGTGAATGCTAAAGTGCCTAAACTCCCACACTGATATTACAGACCAGGAAAGTAAACTTCCAGGAAGGATAAGAATCAATGAGAACGCTGTGTCTTCTATGACTCCAGAGCCCTTTTTATGAGAAGCAGCTGCATTCAGCCATCTAGGAACTCGACTCTGACAAACAATGGAAGATTGTATAAATGCTTGGGAATCTCTACTAGAAGAAAGACATTAACATACAAGAACTACAGCATCTTTTTCCATGGGAAAGATATAATTCAATCGACAGCTCCTTACTGGTACTGTTATGGACCTTGTTACATCCTAGGAGTACACCAAAGGGGTTTGTTAAGTGGCAACTAGTTCCTTTTGCATTGCCTACAAGAACTTGTGGGCTTCCTAGAGACAAGCAGGAAATTTAAAGCAGACTGAGAGAGAACTTGTCAAGTCTGGGTCCGGCAACTTCAGACCCCTAAGTTATAGAAAAAAT